>NIPQ01085911.1:0-22607 GCA_002806875.1 Lepidotrigona ventralis hoosana | reverse complement strand
TATATGTAATATAATATTATATATAATATATATTATATATATAATATAATTATATATATAATATTATATATAATATTATATTTATAAATATTAATATTATAAATATAATATAATATTATATTTATAAATATTATATATATAATATTACATATATATTATATATATATTATATATATAATATTTATAAATATGATATTATATTATATTTATAATATTAATATTTATAATTTAATATTATATTACATTTATATTTATATATATTATATTGTATTTATAATATTATATATATATAATTAATATCGGATAGTCTAATATTATTCCACGCATCGGAGGTATCACAATGAACACAATCATTTAATGTATAACGATGATCCAATAGTATTTATCGTTTCCGAAATGATACGCTCATCCGTTACGTATTGGGGGCTTACGTATGACAATTCTAATTATTCTACATTCATTCTATTCATATTATACCTCGATCTGATAGTCTTATATAATTCAAGGCGTTGCGGATGTGAAAATGAACAAATTTTTTAAAATAAAAAGTCGATTTATTATTATTTATCGCCCCCGAAATTATACAATCCACCGGTAAGTATCGGCGCTTATATTCGATAATTCAAAATATTCTACATTCATACTACCTACATATTATCTCGATCTGATTATCTCATATTGTTTTACTCAACGCCGGTGTCTAGATGAACAAATCTTTAATATAAAACAACGATTTAAACTTATTTATAATCATCGGAATAGTACGACCATCATGTCACTGAAAGTGTTCTACATTCACTCTATCAATAGTTTATCTCCTTCTGATGGCCTAATACTGCTCTATGCATCGCGGGGATCACAGTGAACTCAATTTTCTATTCTCATCAAAAAAGCGATTCATTTTTATTTATCAATTTTATTTATCAATTCAACTATCAATTCGTTTTTATTTACCCGAAATTATACGCTCTTTTGCTACGAATCGGGGATTACATGAAATTGATCAATATATTCCACATTTTCTTTGTCAATGGTTTATCTCACTCTGATAGATTTATAATATTCTGCGCATCGCGGGAATCACTATCAACACAATTCTTTAATATATAACGGCAACACAACATTATTTTTCATCCCCGAAGTAACACGCTCCTCCGGTCCGTTTCAGGTTTTATATATGGTTGTTCAAAATATTCCACATTTTTTCTATTAATAGATTATCTCCCTCTGATGGTCTTATATTATTTTACGAAACGCGCGGATAGCAATGAACTCAATATATTAATAATAAACTGCGATCCGATTTATTGTCCCCGAAATAATACGCTACTCTGGCACGGACCAAGGCACTAATATGATCATGCAAAATACTCTACATTCATTCCAGCAATATATTATCTGGATATGATAGTCTTATATTCTCTACTCGTCACTGGTATCAAAATGAACAAATTGTTTTAACATATAACAATGATCCAAAATCATACAGCTTCCCCGAAATAATACGCTCCTCCTGTAGAATGAATGTAGAACACTTTCAATAAACTATATGTTCTCCCTAATCCATAGTGGAGGAGCGCATTATTTCGGTGACGAAGCTAATACTAAATCGTCGTTTTGTAATAAAAAATTGTGTTCATTGTCATCCCCGCGATGTGTAGAATATTATAAGTCATTCAGAGTTACATAATCTAATGATAAAGATAATGTAGAAAATTTTGAATGACCATATGTATGCCCTGATCATTACCTGAGGTGCCTAGTATTTCGGGGACTTTAAATAACACTAAATCGTTGTTTCATGCTAAGAAAATTGATCGTTTGGTATCCGCGATGGGCAGAGTAATATAAGAATATCACATCGGGATAATATGTTGACAGAATATTGAACAATATTTTGAATGATCAAATGTCACGCCCCGATCCGTACCAGAGCAATGTATTACTTCGGGGACGATAAGTAACACTAAATCTTTTTTGAAAATTTGAGTTCATTGTTAACTCTGCGATGTGTCGAATAACATAAGACAATCTGAAGGAAGGAATTTTTTTGATAGAAGTATTGTAGAATATTTTGAATGGTCATATGTAATTCCCGATCCGTACTGGAGGAACGAATTAATTCGGGGACGATAAATAATGTAGGATCGTCTTTATGTATTAAAAAACAGTGTTCATTGTTATGCCAGCGATCTCCAGAAAAATATAGGAACATAAGATATATTATATTAACAATATATTAGTAGAATGAATGTAGTATATTTTGAATGATTGTATGTATGCACCTATATGTACAGGAGGAGCGTGTTATATCAGTGAAGATAAGTAATCGAAGATAACTAAATCGTTGATGTATATTTAAAAATTAGTTCATTTTGATACCCGCGTTGTGAAGAATAGTATAAGATGATCAAATGGAGATAATGCATTGATATAGTGAATGTATAATTTTTTGTACTATAATGTGTCAGCCTCGATACGTACCTGATGAGTGTATTAATCCGGGGACGATTAATATTTTTGGATTGTCGTAATATATTAAAAAATTGACTACATTGTTAGCCCTGCGATATTTAAAATAGTATAGCGCCGATGGAGATAACACATTCATGGAATGAATGTAGAATATTTTGAAATATCGTATGTAAGCCCCGATCCGTACCTGATGATCGTATTCTTTGGGGACGATAAATAATACTAAATAGTTGTTTAATATTAAAAAATTTGTTATTATTGGTAATCGCAATGCGTATAATAGTTAATGAACATCAGATCGAGATTATGTATAGAATGAATATAAAATATTTTGAATGTTCATGTGCAATCCCCAGTCCGTACAAATTGGCGTATTATTTCAGGGATGTTAAATAATATAGTTCCGTAGTTATATTTTTTAGAGAGTTACGTTCGTAGCTAACCGCAATAGGTGGATGTACGTAAGATCACCAGATCGATTTAATATAGAGATAGAATGAAAGTAGAATACTTTCAATTATCATATGTAGGCACTGATCCTTACCGAAGGAGCGCATCATTTCGAGAACAATAAATAATTCTAAATCGTCGTTTTATATTATTAAATTTTTTTGTCGTGGTTCCCATGATATGTAGAATAACAATTGGGTTGATATAGCATACTGATAGAATGAAAGTATTGAATATTGTAGAAAATATTGAATGATTAAATGTGAGCCTTGATGATTTCCTAGGTGCCTAAAATTTCGGGGAACATAAATATTAATAATTCTTTGTTTTATATTAACAAATTTGTTAATTTTGTCACTTGAAGAACAAGAAGAATAGTACATGCAGATCGATGTAATGTGGTGTATTAGAATGAATGTTCATCATTTTGAATGACATCTTGCGACGGAGGAGCGTATTATTTCGGGGATGACATATATAATAGTGTCTGTTTTATATCAAAAAATTTGTTCATTGTCATCCCCGCGATGCGCAGAATATAAACAGTGGGATATAATCTACTGATACAGTGAATGTTGTACAATTTAAAATACTATATCTAAGACCCGTTTCATTTCGTAGACGACAAGTAATACAAAATCGTTTTTCTAAGATAAAGAATTTGATCATTGTAATCGTCGCGATGTGTAAAATAATTAAGATCGAACAGATCGATATAGTATATTAAATGCATAATATTATAAATAACTATGTGTAAGCCCCGATACGTAACAGAGGATCGTATTACTACGGGGAAGGTAAATAATAAAAAATTGTTGTTTTTTTACAAAAAATTTCTGTATGTGCAGAAATTGTTAAAAATGTCCATTCTGTATTGATATGGCTATTCTGTATTGATGCCTAGAATAGGACAATACAATCAGAGAGAGACAATATATTGATAGTTAATCCCCGATCCGTACCGGAGTACCTTGTATTATTTCGGGGCCAATAAATAATACAGGGTCGTCGTTATATATTAAAGAATAGTATTCATTGATATGCCCGCGATACGTAGAATAATATAAGACAATAAAATCCTAAGAGTATATTGACGGAATGAATGTGGAATATTTTGAATGATCCTATGTTTGCACCGATATTGCAGCAGAAGTGTGTTATATCAAGGAATATAAGTACTAAATCGTTGATTTATATTTAAAAATTAGTTAATTTTTATATCCGCGTTTTAGAACAGTATAAGACGATCAAATCGAGATAATATGTTGAATAGAATGAATGTAGAATATTTTGAATAATATTTCGTAAGCCCCGTTTCGTTCAGGAGGCGAATACCATGTCGGCGACAATAAATATATTTGGTCGTCGTTAAATATTAAATAAATGTGCTCATTGATCCCCGCTCTGCGTAGAGTAATATAAGAACATCATGTTCATATGTAAGCCTCGATAAGTACAGGAGGAGCGTAGGATTTCACGGAAGATAAATAGAATTAATCGTAGTTTTATCTTGAAAAATGTGTTCATTATTAACCCAGTGTTTTGTAGAATAATACAAGTCAATCAGAGTGAGATAATCAATACTTTGTATGATCCGCGATCCTTACCGCATTAGATTATGACTTCGTTGACTATAAGTATTACTGATAGTGATAATGAACAATAATTTGTTCATTTTTATACCCACGTTGCGTAGTTGCGTAGAATAATATAAAATCATCAGATCGAGATTACATATTTACAAAATAAAATGTGGAAGACATTAAGTGTTCATAACTAAGCCCCAATCCGTACTGGAGGAGCGTATAATTTCATAGATGATAAATAATACTAAATCGTTACTTCATATTAAAAAATAGTATTCATTGTAATCCCCGTGATAAGTAGAATAATATAAGATCATCAGATGGAGATAATATATTGATAGAGTGAATGTAGAATATTATGAATCATCATATGTATGTTCCGATCCGTACCGTAGTAGATTATAATTTCGAGGATGATAAATAATACTAAATAGTTGTTTTGTATTAAAAATTATTTTCATTGTGAGTCTCGCGATGGGTGGAATGATATGAGACCAGAAGAAAATAGTATATTAATAGAATGAATGCCGAATACTTTGTATGATCACATTTAAGCCCCGATCCGTAACGGAGGAGCGTATAATTTCGGGGTCTATAAATAACAATAAATTGTCATTTTATATTAAAAAATATGTTCTTTAAGACTCTTTGAACGACCGTGTGTAATCTCCGATACGTACCGGAGGAGTGTATTACTTCGGGGACTATAAATAATAGTGAGTCGCTGTTTGATACTAATAAATTTGTTCATTGGATGCCGCTATTCGTAGAAACGTATGAGACAAACAGATGGAGATAATCTATAGATAGAAAGAATGTTGAATGTCATGAATGCCATTCTGTGATCTCCGAAACGTACCGGTGGACCATATTCTTCCGTGGATTATAAATATCACTAAATCGTTGTTTTACATTTAAACAAATTGGTTCCTTTTGATTCACGCGATACGTTGAGTACTATAAGACAATCCGATCGAGATAATATAATGATAGTATGAATGTAGATATTTCGAATGATCATTTGTAAGCTCTGATCCGTACCGGAGGAGCTAAACATTTCGGGGACATATATAACTTTGGATCGTACTTATATCTAAAAAATGCGTCATATAATCCCCGTGATGCATAGAATAGTATATAAGGAGGAGTGTATAATTTCATGGACGATAAATAAAATTAATAATTTGTTTTATATTTAAAAATTTCTCATTTTGACACCGCGATGCGTAGAATGATTTTAGAACATCAGCTTGACTTAATATATTGATATAATGAATAAAGATTACATTGAATTTCCATATGTGAGCCCCTATCCGTAACGGAGTATCACTCCGGGGATGAATAATATGAGGTCGTCGTCATAAATTTAATCATTTGTGTGATTATGACACTCACGATGCGTAGAATATTATGTAATTCAGAGGCATATAATCTATTCATAGATTGGATGTAGAATATTTTGAAGGGCCATCCGTATGCCCCACACCGTATAGGCGGAGCATATTACTTCGGGAACGGTAAGTAATACATTATCTTACTTTAGACTAACGCATCTATTCATTTTGCCATCCATAATGCCTAGAATAATATACGATTATCAGCTCGAGATAACATATTGATAGAATGAGTACTTCGTATGACGATATGTAGGCCCCGATCTGTACCAGAGGAGCGTTTCTTTTACGGTAAATAATACAAAATCGTTGATTTATATTAGAAAATTCGGTTCATTGTAAACCACGCGATGGGTAAAAAAATATAAGACCATCATATTGAGATAACGTATTGATAAAATGAATGTAGAATATTTTGAATGTTCATATGTAAGCCCCAATTTTTACTGAAGTATCGTGACCTTTGGGGACGATGAATAGTAAAATCATTGTTTTATATTAGAATATATATTCATTTGATACACGCAATGAGTAGAATTTTGTAATCTTTTGAAATTCTTATCAATATGATTTTAGAAGAAATGTTGAATATTTTGATTCATCATTTGTAAGCCCCGAACCGTACTGGAGGAATGTATGATTTTGGACACGATAAATAATACTGAATAGTTGCTTTGCATGAAAAAAAATTATTCACTGTGATCCGCGCGCTGCGTAAAATAATAAAGGACCATCAAATCGGGATAATATATTAATCGAGTGTGTGTAGAAAATTTTGAATTTTCATGAGTAATCCCCAATTCGTACCGCAGGATTATTTCGGGGACGATAAATATAACTAAATCGTATATATTTATACTAGAAAATTTGTTCATTCTAATACCCGCGATGCGTTCAATAATATAATCCGAACAATTAATTATGTTTTAGTATGAATGTAGAATGTTTTGAATGATGCAAGCCCCGATACGCACCGGGGAGCGTACTATTCCAGGCCGGTGAATAGTACTAAATGGTTGTTTTAAATTTAAAAAATTTAATTTTTGTGAACGCCGCGATGCAAAGAATAATATGAAACTATCATTGAGTATAACCCTATTGATAGAGTAAATGTAAAATACTTTGAAGTGTGATATGTAAGTCTCGATCCGTACCAAGTGAGTGTATACTTCAGTAACGATTAATAATAACTTGACGTTGTTTTATATTAAAAAATTGTGCTCCGTGTGAACCCGCGATACGTAAAATAATGTAAAACCATCAGAGAGATATAATATATTAATGAAACGAATACAGAATGTTTTGATTTATCATATGTATTCCCGATCCTTCCGGGAGGAGCGTATTACTTCGGGGACGATGTAATATATAAATAATATTGTCTCGTCTATATATTTTAAAAAATTGTGTTCGTTGTGAACACCGCGATGCGTAGAATAATATATGAAAATAATATAATATTATCAGAGGGATATAATCTATTGATAGTGTGGTTGTAGAATATTTTGAATGATCTTATGTAAGCCACGTTCCGTACCGGAGTAGCGTATTATTTCGGGGACGATAAATAACATTGGATCGTTATGTACAAAAATTTGTTTTCATTGTGATCCCCGCGATGCGTAGAATAATATATGACCGTCAGAGGGAGATAATCTATTGATAGAGTGAATGTTGAATATTTTGAATGATCACATGTAAGCCCCGTTCTGTATCGGTGGAACGTATTATTTGGGGGACCGAAAATTATATAGCATCGTCGGTGTATATTAAAAATGTTGTGTTCTTTGTGAATCTCGCGATGCGTAGAATAATATATGACAATCAGAGGAGATAATCTGTGGAAAGGTTGGTTGTAGTATATTTTGTATTGTCCTATGTAACCCGAAACTTACCAGTGTAGCGTATTACTTCGGTAACGATAAATAATAATATATCGTTTTTTTATATTGACAATGAGTTCGTATTGTGATGCCCTTCTTGCATAATTGTAAAAGATTGAACTCACAAATAGATAGCAACTAGTACGGCTGTTGGGTATGGTAGACCTTAAACAGTCTTCTAAATATAACGCAACACCATACTCCTTACACTGCCATGCACTTTCACTTCTTTTTCGTCTTGAGTAGCACCAAACACACCATTTTGTAACATTTCTTTCCTTCAGTTGGGGATATGTGCTTCGGGAAATGAGCCCATTTATTTGCATCAAATCTCATAGGGATGGTAATCGCTAATAGTTTTCCACGAACAGAGTACTCAGGTAGCTGTGCATTCTTTAGTAGTTAAATTCATTAGACTTTCGTCTAGGCTATATCCTGATAAGGAGAATATAATTAAAAAATTCTGATGAAAAAAAATGTCCAATGGCGGGCATAATTTTCCTTAGTTTATCATAGTTTTTCAACATCCATGAAATGCAAATAACGTGTAATAAGAGTGAATCTCACTGTACTTATTGTTTCGCGAAAGATAGGTGTCTCCAAACACCTGTTTTAGCTGTATAATTGGATTCTAGGTTATCGCACTTGAGACATCAGAACTACTAGTGCAAAATATACCCAAATCTCATCCGGTTGCAAAACATAGATCGTCTTCTTTTAATTTTTTCTGTCTTTATTATGTGAATTGTTTTCTCGCGTAAGCTTTGGTCTCGTCACAAATCAGTCTAAACAATGGTTCCATTAATTCTAAAAAAGTATTTAGTTCAGGTGCTGTATGTGATATTTATTTATTCAATAAACCTTTACAAACTCCACTGTAAATATTGAAGGGAAAAATAACAGTGTTATCCTGTCCCATTCACTTTACTTAGACAGCGTCATAGTACGAACACGTTTTGTGCAGGCTCATTATTATCGTCACATACAAAATAGATTTTGAAACACTGATTGCGGTTCTTCAGAATCCGAATCACTTACATCACCATAACTGTTGAAAACAGCATCAGAAATCTTCTGTCAACCCACCATATCGTCACTACGAACTACTACTCCCTTAGCCATTAGACGGTACCAAGATCACCTACATTATATCAAAAGTCTTGTTGAAAAAAGCTAGGTGACACAAAAGAAAAATATATATTTCGAACACCATAGCCTGTGCATTTTTTTAGAATACTTTAAAGAACCGTCTATTAGCTAGGAATTTTACTCCATGCATTCAAATACTGAAGCGCGCATTTGCGATCATAGCTCGTTATACGAATAAAAACCATAGAAAATTCATGCGGCTACAGCTCGTCATTATATGCGATTGGGTTGGCAAATTGTGTTCATTGTGATCCCCGCGATGGGCAGAATAATATAAGACTATCAGATCGATATGGTATATTAATAGAAAGAATGAAGAATATTTTCAATGAACATATGCTCCGATCCGTACCGGAGTATCGTATTATTCCGGGGACTAAAAATAATAATAGTAAATTGTTGTTTTATATTAAAAAATGTGTTCATTTTGTACCCGCGATGTGTTGGATAATATTTGACCCTCAGATCGAAAAAATATACAAGCAGAAGGTATGTTGAATATTCTGAATGATCATATCTAATATCGATATGCAATATAGGAGCTAATTGTTTCGGAAACGATAAATATCAACAAACCGTTGTTTTACAATAAAAAGTTGTGTTTATTTTGATAGCACGATGCGTAGAGTAATATAAGACCATCAGAACGAGGTAGTATATTGATAGAATAATTTTAGAATTCGAACCGAAAGATCGTTTCAGTTTTAGAGCTATAAATAATAATAAATCATTTTAAATTAAACAAATTTTTTCATAGTATTCACGCAGAATAATATAAGGCTATCATAGGACGATAATCTATTGATAGAAAGAATGTAGAATACTTTGAATGATCACATTTAAGCACCGATCCCTGACGGTGTGGCGTGTTATTTCGGGAAATATAACAACCATAAATCAACCATAAATCGATTTTCTAGTTAAAAAAATTTTGTTCACTGTAATCCGCACTGGGCGTTGTATAATAAAAGACCAGAGGGAGATGATCTAATGGTAGAGTAAATGTAGGATATTTTGGGTGGTCATATGTAAGTCCCGATTCCTACCGGAGAAGCGTGTCATTTCGGACACGATAAATAATACTGAATCGTCGTTTTATTATAAAAAAAATTCTATTCAATGTGACTACCGCAATGCGCTGAATAATATAAGACCATCAGATGAAGATGACCTATTTATAGATTTAGTGCAGAATATTTTATATCATCATATGAAAGCCCCCATTCATACCGCATTTGTGTATTATTTCTTGAAAGAAAAATAATACTAAATCGTTGTTTTTAATAAAAAGTTTGTTTATTTTAGTTCCCCGCGATGCGGAGAATTAAATTAAGGAAATTAGCTCGAGATATTATATTAATAGAATGAATGTAGAGTATTTTGTATGATCATATGTAAGCCTAGATCCGTACTATATCAACGTGTTATTTCAGGAAAAATAATTTTAAATCGTTGTTTCATGTTAAAAGATTGTGTTCTTTGTGATCCCCATAATGCGTAGAAAAATATAAGATCATCATCACATCGACGCAATTGATAAAATGAATGTAGAGTACTTTGAATGATCGTATGTATGCCAAGAACGGTATCGGAGGAAAATCTACTTCGGGGAGGATAGATGGCACTAAATAGCTTAAATTAAAAAATTTGTTCATTTTGGTACCAGCCATGCGTAGAATTTTTTAAGATGTCCAGATAGAGATGATATATTGTTAGGATGAGTGTAGAATTATTTGAATGTTAATATGTAATCCCCGACTCTTATCGGAGGAGCGTACACTTTCGGGGACTACAAATAACACTAAATCGTCAATTTATTTATACGTTTGTTCATTTTGGTACCCGCGATGCGTCGAACGATACAAGACAATCAGTGGGAAATAATCTATTGATAGAGTGAATGTGGAATATTTTGAGCGAACATATGTACACCCTGATTTGTACCGGTGTAGCGTATAATTTCGGGGGCGATAAATAACACTTAATTGTAATTATATAATAAAAAATTTGTTCATGGTGAACCCCGCCGTGCGTAGAATAATACAAGACCACCATAGGGATATAATCTACTGACAGAGTAAATGTAAAGTATTTTGAATAATCCTATGTTAGACCAGATTCGTACCGGAGTAGCGTATTATTTCGAGACCGACCAATAATATCAGATCGTTGTTATATATTAAAGAGATGTGTTTATGTGAATTTCGCGATACGCAGTAAAATACAAATGCCTCCGAGGCATTTCTATATTAAAAAATTGTGTTCATTGTCATGGCAGCGATGGGTAGAATAATATAAGACCATCAGACGTATATAATCTATTGAGAGAGTTAATGTATAATATTTTATATGGTAAAATGTATGTCCCGCTGAGTATCGGAGTATATTTTCGAGCACTATAAATAATATTGCATCGTCGTTATATATTAATAAATTGTGTTCGTTGTGTTCCACGTGATGTAATATAACGCTATCAGATCTAGTTAATATATTGATAGAATGAACGTAAAATACATTGAATTGTCTTGTGTAAACCCCAATATATACCGAAAGAGCGTATAATGGAATATAAATCGAACTAAATCGTTGTTTTTTATTGAAAAATTTGTCCTTTACGATCCCTGAAAAACGTAGAACAATATAAGACAATCAGATCGGTACGATATGTCGACATAATAAGTGTCGAAAATTGTTATTCGTCATTCTGAAGCACCAATCAGTTACGGAGGACCGTAATCATACTCGTTCGATAAATGAAATTAAGGCATATTTTTGTAGAAAGGAATGCTGTTCATTGTAATCTCCGCGATGCGTGGAATATTATAATTCCATCAAATCTATATGGTATACTGACAGATTTAATGTCGAAAACATTAATTTGTGATATGTATACATCTATCAGTGCCGGAGGACCGTAATAATTGAGGGTCGATAAATAAAATTAGATGACATAATGTAGAGTCGAATACTGTTCATTGTCATACCCGCGATGTGTAGAATAATATAAGTCCATCAGTTCGATATGATAGACTAACAGATTGGATATCGAAAATTTTGATGCGTTATATGTATACAGCTGTCAGTGTTGGCGGAGAGTAATATTTCAGGGACAATATATAAAATTAGATGATATTTGTATAGAAGTGAAAGGTGTTCTTTGTGATCCCCGCGGTGCGTAATATAATATAATCATATCAGATTTATATGATATATTGTCAGTCGATATATGATATATTGAATGTCGATAGTTTTTATTCCTTATATGTTAGAACCTATCAGTGCAGGATAACTGTAATACTTAATAAATACTTAATAAAATTAAATAATATTTATGCAAAAAGGTATGGTGTGCATTGTTATTTCCGCTGTACGCTTAATAATATAAGACCAAGATGTTGATGTGTATTGACTGAACTAATTTCGGAAAATTTAATGGAAATAATTATGCCATAAAATTCTCCAGTAAACCGTAATATTTTGGGGTGCGTAAATAATGTTATATGGTATATGTGTACCAAAAATTGGTGTTCAACGTGATACCTATGGTGCGTAAAATGATTTAAGACCATTAGATGCATATGATATATAGATAAAATGAGTTTCGAAAATTTTGAATTGCCATTTATAAACCCATAACGTTATCGGAAGACAGTCGTACTTCAGGGTTGATAAATTATATTTACGTTCAGAAGTATGGTGTTCACTGAGATCCCTGTGTTGCATAGAATAACATGATATCATCAGATAGCGATTATATATTGAAGAATGAATGTCGAATATCTTGCATGTTAATATATAAGTTCCGAAGAGTATCTGAATAATAATAGACGATCATATCGATATAATAAATTGATAGTTTTTTTATATTAAAAGATTATGGACATTGTGCTCACCGCGACACGAAGAATAATAATAGACGATCATATCGATATAATAAATTGACAGAATCAAACCAATGTCGAATACTTTGAATTATCATATGAAAGCCCCGAATCGTACAGAAGCATCGTAATGTTTCAGGGACGATAAATAGCATTAGATCGTCGTTATATATTAAAAAATTGAGTTCATAGGGATCCCCTCCATGCATGGAATTATATAAGTCAATACGATAGTAATAATATGTTGACAGAATGTATATTTTGAATGATCATTAGTTAGCACCGAGCCGTCCTGAAGGCTCGTAATATTTCGGTTCCGATAAATAATAATAGATACTCTTTATATGTTAAAGCATGTGGTAATTCTGTTCATCGCTGTACGTAGAATAATACAAGACGATCATGTCGCGTTAATATACTATTACGGGGAGTGTACGAAAATTTGATGCTGTACATGTAAACCTCATGATCCCTACCAAAACATAATATTTCTGGCCAACTAAATAATATTGAGCCGATAGTGATCTTTGCGATGCGTAGAGTAATAAAAGTCCACCGGAAAGATATAATTTATTGATACGGTGAATTTCGGAACATCATTCCAAGTACCGGAACACCTTAACATTTCAGGGTCGATAAATATTAGTTGTGTAGTGTTATATAAAAAAAATTTATTTTATAGGGATCACGGTGATGCATAGATCATCAATAATAAAAGATCATCATAAGAATACAATATATTGATAAGATGAATATCGAGGATTTTAAAGGGCATATGTAATCCTCATTCCATGCTAAGGAACAGCTTAGAACTTCAGGGTCGGTAAATAATTTAGACCATTGTTATATATCAAAAATCTCTGTTCGTGGTGAAATCCGCCATACTTAGAAGAATGTAAGATCACGAGGACCAAATGATATACAAACAGAATGAATGTGGCAAATATTGAATTCTCCAATATAACTGTCATTTTACGATATTAACAATAATAGATGACATTTATGCACAAAAAATTGTGTTCATTTTGAGCCCAGCGATGAGTAGGATAATATAAATCCATAAAATCAATATGACTGTACTGTCAGAATAAATGTGGAAAATTTTGAAAATTCATATGTACACCACACTCGACGTACCGGAATTATAATATTTCATTTTCGATAAATAATATTAGATGATATCCATGTACTAAGAAATGGTGTTCATTGTATACTTCGCGGGTCGTAGATTTATACAAAGCAATCAAATTAATATGATATATAAACAGAATGAAAGTTGTAAATATTGAAATATAATAAGTAAAATTCATTCCACGTACCGGAATTCCGTCGATTCCAAACTCGATTAATAAAACTAGATGATATTTATGAAAAATGGATTTCATTGTGGGACCCGGGATTTGTAGAACAATATAAGGGCATCGAATGTTTAAATTGACAGAATGAATCTGGAAAGTTTTGAATTGTCATTCGTAAACCATAATACTCGTACCGGAACTGCGTAATATTCTAGTTAACGATAGATAATATTAGATTAAATAAATGAATGGTGTTCATTAAGATTCCCGCAATGTGTATAATAACAGTCCATAAATTTGATACGATAAGTTGTCAGAACGGAAATTCTGGTACCGCAATACCGTAATATTGCATACACGATAACTAGTATAACTGGATATTTATGTGTATAAAAATATGGCGCTGTTTGTGAACCCAGCGATAAATAGAATAATACATGAAAACAAAATAGTTATGATATATTGACAGATGTGGAAAATAAATATGGAAAATTTTACACGGCCATATATAAGTATCATTCCACGTACCGGTTCTTCGTAATAATTCAGACACAATAGATATTTCGTTACATTTTGGTAAAAACAAATGGTACAACAAATGGAGTTCATTGTGAAACTAACGGTGCGTAGTTAAATATAAAAACATAAAATATTTCATTATTGACATAGTGATTGTTGAAAATTTTGAGTGGTCATATGGAGACCAAATTAACGGATTACCGAATATTAATACCACGATAAATAAGATTAGATGCTATTTATGTGCAAAAAAATGGTATTCGTTTTTATCCCAGGGATACGTTGAATAATATAAGAAAATAAAAAGGATGTGATATGTCGACTGAATGAATGTGGATAATTTTGAATAGACGTAAGTGAACCTCACCCTACCGTAAAGTTTCAGGTTCGACAAATAATATTAGATGATATTTATGAAAAAAAAATGTTTCTTATTGTAATCTCTGCAAGACCTCGAATAATATAAAAAAATATAGTCGATGTGACAGAGAGTATGTGGATAATTTTGAATGGCCATTTGTAAATCACATTCCGCGTACCGGAAACACTTACAGACACAATAAATAATATTAGATAAAGATTATATACAAAAAAATTGGGTTCATTGTGATCCCCGTGATACGTGGAATAGTATAACAAAATCAGTTGGAGGTAATATATTAACAGTGAGAATGTCAAAAATTTTGAACAGTAATATAAATGTCCCTGACCGTACAGGGGACGCTTATGTTTCGTGGACGTTAAGTAATATAAGGTCGCCGTTATGCATTAAAAACTTGTGTCCATTTTGACACTAGGAACGCGTAGAATAATGAAAGGCCAATAAGTGTTGAATTATATGAATTCTCATTCTTATGTTTCGTGGACGTTAAGTAATATAAGGTCGCCGTTATGCATTAAAAACTTGTGTCCATTTTGACACTAGGAACGCGTAGAATAATGAAAGGCCAATAAGTGTTGAATTATATGAATTCTCATATCTAAGACCCGTAACGTACAGAAGAACCGTAATATTTTGGGGTCGATAAATAACATTAGATCGTTATATACGTAAAGTTATGTAGATTGTGAACACCGCGATACGTAGGGTTATATGAAAACATCAGATCTAGGTAATATATAGTGAATTGTCGAATATTTCGATTGGTCAGAAGTATGCGCCAAACCTTACCGGAGGACCGTAACATTCCGGACTGGACAAATAATAATGGATTGTCGTTATATATTAAAAAATTGTGTTGATTGTTAACCCTGAAATTCGAATATTTCGATTGGTCAGAAGTATGCGCCAAACCTTACCGGAGGACCGTAACATTCCGGACTGGACAAATAATAATGGATTGTCGTTATATATTAAAAAATTGTGTTGATTGTTAACCCTGAAACGCGTAGAATAATACAACTGCATTAGATGGGGAATGTAACTGCATTAGTGGGGGATACAGTGACTGTCGATAACTTTGAATGGCAATGTGTAAGCCTCGAAATGTCACGCAATAATATACGATTGTAGTGCGTAGAATAATACAACTGCATTAGATGGGGAATGTAACTGCATTAGTGGGGGATACAGTGACTGTCGATAACTTTGAATGGCAATGTGTAAGCCTCGAAATGTCACGCAATAATATACGATTGTAGATATATTTTAAAAAATTATGTTCGCTGTGATCCTCGCAATGCGTAGAATAATACAAGTCTATCAGATTGTGGTAATATATTGACATAATTTATGTCGAAAATATTTAATTGTCATTTGCCATCCCTGATCGCTACCGTAGGAACGTAATATTTCGGGAACGATGAATGACATTATATCGATATTACATATAAGCACGATTTGTTCCTCGTAATCCCCGCTATGCATATAATATAGAGATAGAGTTAATATATAGACAGAATGTATGTCGATAACTTTAGACGGCATACGTAAGCCACGATCCGTACCGGAAGAGCGTATTCGCACGGGGACGATAAATAATATTGGATCGTCGTTATATAATGCGAAATTGAGCTCATTGTGACCCCCGCGATGAGTAGACTAGTATAAGACCATCAAAGGTAGATAATCTTCTTCTAGAGTGAATGTAGAAAATTCTGAATTACTATGTGTAAATCCCGACGTGTACTGGATGAGCGTGTTATTACGGGGATGATAAATAATGTTGGATCGCCGTTATATATTTAAAATTTGTGCTGTTTGTTACCCGAGAAATCCGTAGAAGTATATAGGAATCAGGGCGGTTAACCTATTGAAAAAGTGAATGCAGAATATATTGTATTTGTGCTGTTTGTTACCCGAGAAATCCGTAGAAGTATATAGGAATCAGGGCGGTTAACCTATTGAAAAAGTGAATGCAGAATATATTGAATGATCATACCCCGCAATGTGTAGAATAATATAAATTGGACAGAGGGACATAATCTTTTGGTAGAGAGTATATTGAATGTTTGGTTTGAATAATTTGAATGAACTTATGTAAGCGCCGGTACGCTTCAGGGTAGCGAATTACTTCGGGGAAGATAAATATTATAGGATCGTCATTATATATTAAAAAAATTGCATCCATTGTGATCCCCGCGAAGCGTTGAAGGATACAAAACCAAAAGTGGGACACAATACATTGACAGAATGAATGTAGAATATTTTGAATGATCATATTTATGCGCCGATCCGTTCCGGTGGATTTTATTTGTTCAGGGACGATGGATAGTATTGGATCGTCCTTATGAATTTAATAATTGTGCTCATTGTTATGCCCGTGAGGCATACAATAATATAAGACAATTAAATCGAGACAATATATTGATAGAGCGAACGTAGAATATCTTGAATGACCATATGTAAACCTCGATCCGTACCAAGGGAGCTTATAATTTCGGGGATGAAAGATATTATTGGATCGTCGTTATATATTAAAAATTGTGTTCATTGAGATCCGCGGGATGCGTAGAATAATATAAGGCAAGCACGTCGATATAATACGTTGATAGAATAAATGAAGAATGTTTTGAATGAACATATGGTGTCTCCGATAAGTACCAGATGACCGTATAATTTCGATGACGATATATAACATTAATCCGTTGTTTTATATTTAAAAATTAGTTCGGTGTAATCCCCGCGATGTGTAGAATAGAATAAAACTCTTCAATATGATTTACCGACAGAATGACTGTTGGAAATTTTTATACGTCATATATAACCACCTATCCGTGACGGATGATCGTAATTCTTCTGGGTGGATGATTTATATAAGTTGATGTTTGTGTAGAAAAGAATAGAATTTATTGTATTGCACGCGATGCGTACAATAATATAAAACCGTAAAATCGATATAATATTCCACAGAATGCATGCCGAAAGTGATGTTTTTTCATACGTTAGCACCTATCATTACCGGAGGACCGCAATAATTCATGGTCGATTATTAAAGTTGGATGATAGTTACGTACGATGAAAGGGTGATCGTTGTGATTCCCGCGAAGCGTAGTATATTAAAAGAGGATCAGATCGATATGATACATTGTGATAATGCATGTCGAGAATTTTGATTCGTCATGTGTAAGCAACAGTCAGTAACGGAGGACAGCTTAAAATCAGGTTCGGTAAATACTTTTAGACGATATTTATATAGAAAAAAATGGAGTTCATCTGGATCCCCGTGATGCATAGAATAATATAGAACATTCAGGTCGATGTGATACACTGAGAGAAAAAATGACGTAAATTTTTATCAGTCATATATAAGCACATATAAGTGCCGGAAGTCCGTAACATTTCATTGTCGATAAATAAAGTTGGATGATATTTATGTAGAAAGGAATGGTGTTCAATGTGATCCCCGCGATGCGTAGGATTATATGAGACCATCGGTACGATACGATATACTGACAGAAACTATGTTGAAAATTTTAATTCGCCATATGTCTGCCCCTAACCGGGAACCGTAATATTCCATGGTCAATAAAGAAAATTAGCAACGTTTATGTAGAAAGTAATTATGTTCATTGTGAACGACGCGATGCGCAGTATAATATGGGGCCATTAGATCGAATTTATATATTGACAGAATGAATGTCGTGAATATTGATTTGTCATGTGTAAGCACCTGTCAGGGACGGAGAACCGTAATATTCGATAAATAAAGTTATGTGATATTTTTGTAGAACGCAATGGTGTCCATTATAAAACTCGGTGGAAATGCGTGGATTGATGAAAGTCAAACAGATCGATAGGATATATAGGCAGAATTAACGTCGAGACTTCCGATTCGTCATGTGTAAGCATGTATCAGTTCCGGGGGACCGTAACACTTCAGGGTCGATAAATAGAGTTGGATGGTATTATGTAGAAAAGATGGATGGGTTTATGTAGAAAAAGAATAGTTCATAATGTGAATCCCGCGGTGTGTAGAATAATATACGACAATCAGTTTTATATGACGTATGTCAGAATGAATGTCGAAAATTTGATTCGTCATATGTAAGCAACTATCTGTACCGGAGGACCGTAATATTTCAGGATGGTTAAATATGATTAGAAGATATTTGTGGAAAGAAATGGAGTACTTTGTGATCCCTGCAATACGTAGAACAATATAAAACAATCAGACCGATATGACGTATTGACAGAGTGACTGTAGAAAAATTTTATTCTTCATATGAAAACATCAGTCAGTGCAGGATGACCGTAATATTTTAGGCACAATAAATAAAATTAAATGCTACGTATGTAGAAAGAATGGCGTAAATTGTGATGATCGCGATGCGTAGAATAATATAAGACCATCAGGTCGATGTATTAGATTGACAGAATGAATATCGAAAATTCTAATTTGCCATATGTAAGAATCAAACTGTGACGGAGGACCGTAATATTTTATGGTCGTCGCGATGCGTAGAATAATATAAGACCATCAGGTCGATGTATTAGATTGACAGAATGAATATCGAAAATTCTAATTTGCCATATGTAAGAATCAAACTGTGACGGAGGACCGTAATATTTTATGGTCGCTACAGGAAATTAGATGATATTTATGTAGAAATGAATCGTGTCAATTATAATCCCCACGATGAGTATAAGAATATATGACCGACAGTTCTATTATGTAGAAATGAATCGTGTCAATTATAATCCCCACGATGAGTATAAGAATATATGACCGACAGTTCTATATGATATATTGACGTAATTAATGTCGAAAATTTTGATTCATCATATGTAAGCACCTATTTGTGTCTGAGGACCGTAAGGCACAGTGATCGATATATAAATAAAATTAGGTGATATTTATGTAGAAAAAATGGTTTCAAATGTGAACCCCGCGTTGCGTTTAATAATATAATAAAATCAGATGGATATGATATACTGACAGATTGAATGTCGAAAATTATGATTGGTCATATATAAGCCACTGTCAGTGCCAGAGGAACGTAACACATCGGCATGGATAAATAAAGTAGCATGACAATTATGTATTATGTAGATGAAAATGGTGTACTTTGTGATCCCCGCGATACGTAGAATTATATAAGACTCTCAGCTTGATATGATATACTAATCAAATTAATGCCAATAAATTTTGATGCGTGATATGTAAGCCTCTGCAACTCTCTGTGCCGGAGGAACGTAATATTTCAGGGTCGATGAATAATATCAGATGAATAATATTAGATGACATTTATCTATAACGATTGGAATTCATTGTGCTTCCAGCCATTTGCAGAATAATATAAGATCATTAGATTGACATGATATTAATATTTCAGGGTCGATGAATAATATCAGATGAATAATATTAGATGACATTTATCTATAACGATTGGAATTCATTGTGCTTCCAGCCATTTGCAGAATAATATAAGATCATTAGATTGACATGATATATTGACAAAAGGAAAGTCGAATAATTTGATTCGACATGTGTAAGACATGTGTAAGACTCAATCAGTTCTGGAGGACATTTAACATTTCAGGGTCGATAAATAAGATTGCATTATTTATGTAGAAGATATTTGACAAAAGGAAAGTCGAATAATTTGATTCGACATGTGTAAGACATGTGTAAGACTCAATCAGTTCTGGAGGACATTTAACATTTCAGGGTCGATAAATAAGATTGCATTATTTATGTAGAAGATAATTGTGTGCATTGAAGACCATATCAAGACCGCGTAGGATTTTATAAGACATTATCAGTTCGGTGTATTATAATGACGGAATGAATATCTAATATTACGAATCTCATATGTAAGCCTCTATCAGCGCCGGAGGACCGTAATATTTCAGGTTCGACAAATAAAATTTTATGGTATTCATATAGAAAAGAATGGGATTCATTGTGATACGCACGATGAGTAGAATAATGAAAGACAATCAGATCAACATGAGAATGAATGCCGAAAATTTTGATTGGTCATATTTATGCTCCTATCAATGCTGATGGACGATAATATTTGAGGTGAATGCCGAAAATTTTGATTGGTCATATTTATGCTCCTATCAATGCTGATGGACGATAATATTTGAGGGACGGTAACAAAAGTTAGAAGATATTTATGTAAATAAGAACGGAGATCATTGTTACTTCGCGTGATGTAGGGACATCATATCAATATATGAATAGATAGAATGAACAACGAAAATTTTGAATCGTCATATATAGGCACCTATCAGTGACGGAGGACCGTAATATTTCAGAGACAATAAATAAAATTTGATGACATTTATGTTCATATATAGGCACCTATCAGTGACGGAGGACCGTAATATTTCAGAGACAATAAATAAAATTTGATGACATTTATGTAGAAAGAAATGGTGTACATTGAGATCCTCGCGGTGCGTAGAATCATATAACTCCTACAATTCGGTGTGGTACTTTAAGAGGATGGAAGTCGAAAAATTTGTAAACTTACAATTACAAAAATTGTAATCCCCGCAATACATAGAATTATATAAGACCATCAGATCGATATCATATATTAACGAAATGAATTATGTAAATTTCGATTCGTTATATGTAAGATACTATCAGTACCGGATAAGCGTAATATTAACGATCAGTAAATAATATTAGATGATATTTATGTAGAAAATGGTAATACTCATTGTGGCACCCGCCATGCGTAGAATTATATAAGATCATCAGTTTGCAAAGATACACTGTCAGAGATAATGTAGAAAAATTTGATTTGTTGTAAGTAAGTGGCACCCGCCATGCGTAGAATTATATAAGATCATCAGTTTGCAAAGATACACTGTCAGAGATAATGTAGAAAAATTTGATTTGTTGTAAGTAAGCCACTGTCAGTGCTGGTGAACTGTAATTTTTCAAAGCCGATAAGTTATGTCATATAATGTGTTATATATGTCATATAATATTATATAATGTTATATAATATTATATATGTTATATATGTTATACAATATTCATGTACAAAGAAGTTGTGCTTGATGTGATATAGCCGATAAGTTATGTCATATAATGTGTTATATATGTCATATAATATTATATAATGTTATATAATATTATATATGTTATATATGTTATACAATATTCATGTACAAAGAAGTTGTGCTTGATGTGATAACTAAATCGATGCCTAAAATAATATGAAACTGTCAGATCGATATGATACATTGACTGAGTGAACATCGTAAATTATGAGCCGTCATATGTAAGCATCAATCGATTCGCGAGGACGAAAATATTTCACGTTCCATAAATAAAATTAGATGATACTTATGTAGATAGGAATCGTCTTTATTGTGATACATCCACTGCGTGAGATTTAATAAGATCACCAGATAGACGTGGTATATTCATTTAATGAATATCGAAAATTATGTTTGGTCCTATGTTAGCACATGTCAGTGACGGAGAACAGTAACATTACATCGTCAATGGATGAAATTGAATTACATTTATGTAAAGATGAATCGTGTTCATTGTGAACGCCGCGA
>NIPQ01085858.1:0-22625 GCA_002806875.1 Lepidotrigona ventralis hoosana | reverse complement strand
AATTCTCGACATTCACGTGTCAATATGTTCCAATGTGATCGCCTTATGTTGTTCTAAGCTACGCTGGTAGCACTACGAAGACAATTATATATATATATATATATATATATATATATATATATATATAAAGGCGATTTGATATTATTTACGGCCCTGAAATATTACGGTCCTCCGGTACGGTTCGGGACTTCATGTGACGATTCAAAATTTACGACAATAATGAAATCAATATGTCATTTCACTCTGATGGTAATGTATTATTACAGGCATCGCGGGAACCTTTTTGTGAGAAATTTCTTGATATATAACGTCAAACAAATATTATTTCTCGATCCAGAATTATTTTGGTGTTCCCGTACGTGGAACGAGGTTTACTTATGCTAATTTAAAGTCCTCGATAACAAATATTATTTCTCGATCCAGAATTATTTTGGTGTTCCCGTACGTGGAACGAGGTTTACTTATGCTAATTTAAAGTCCTCGACATTCATCGTATAAATATATCATATAGATTTGATGACCTTATATGGATTTGTGCACCGCGGGGTACAATATAGAAACAATATTTTATATATAACGACTATCAAACACTATTTACGTTCCTGAAATGATACAGTGTTCCGGTACGTTTCGGGCAATATTTGATGACCTTATATGGATTTGTGCACCGCGGGGTACAATATAGAAACAATATTTTATATATAACGACTATCAAACACTATTTACGTTCCTGAAATGATACAGTGTTCCGGTACGTTTCGGGCAACTCAAAATATTCGACATTAATTCTGTCACTATGTCATATCGATCTGAAAGTCTTAAAGCATTCTACGTATTGCGGGAATCTCTACAAACACAATTTTTTATTATATAATGACGAAAACATATTACATATTGACCCTAAAGAATTAAGTTTTTCCCGTACGTAGAATGTGGATTTCTTGTGCTCATTGAAAAAACTCAACATTCACCTTATCAGTATTTTCTGACATCTCGAACTGATGTTATTATATCATCGCATCGTTGGGAGCATCATGAAAGCGTCGCATCGTTGGGAGCATCATATTTATCGTTGGGAGTATCATATTTATCGTCCCGGAAGTATTTCAGTTTTTCGGGACGTGTAATGATGTTTACAAAGTTAGATTGTAATTACTCGTCATTCACCAATATATTATCTCGATCTGGTGGTGTTATGTTACTTCATGCATCTCTGGAATCACCTTGAACACTTTTTTTACATATAAGAACGATCTAATATTATCTTGTCGATCCTAAATTATTATTGTGTTCCGGTACGAAGATTAAGATATATATATATATATATATATATATATATATATATATATATATATATATATAGCTTCTTGAAATCAGTCTTCATTAACAGTATCAATATATTATATACGTCTGAAGGTATTATATAGTTCTACGCATTCTGTTTATTGCTATGAACACTTTTCTTTAATATATAACTACGACCTAATACTGATAGACCATGATATATTACGGAGTTCCGGTAGGTGCAATGAAGTTTACATATGCTTCTTCAAACTTCTCGACATCCACCGTATTATTATATTATCTCGACTTTCTTGTCCTACATCATTCCACTCATCACTGGGATTGCTATGAACACAATTTGTTGATATATGATTACAATCTAATATTATTCATCGAGCCTGAATTACTAACATATCCCATTACGTTTCGGAGATTAGATGTGACGATTCTAATTTCTCGACATTAATCCTCTCAATATATCGTATCGATCTGTTGGCCTTATATTATTATAAGTACGCGGGTATCACTAAGAACACAATTTTTTAATACATAAAAATGACATATTTTTATGAATAGACCCAGAAATTTTACGGTGTTCTCGTACGTGGAATAAGGTTTATATATGGTCTTTGAAGATTCTTGACATTCATCGTACCAATGTACAATCTCGATCTGATGGTCTTTTATTATACTACGTATCACGGGGATCACAAATAACAATTTTTTAATAAACAACGACCATGAAGTGTTATTTACGAGCCTGTTATGTTACGGAATTCCGGTACGTAGAATGAGGTCTACATTCATCAGAAAATTGAAGCTGCTTCAATTTTCTCAACATTCTCAATATATTAACTCGATATGACATACCTTATTATTCTACGCATCTCGGGGATCACTATGATCACAATTTTTAGTATACTGCTACAATCTAATATTATTTGTCAAGCATGAAATATTACGGTCCTACGGTACGGTATTGGTCTCACACTTTAGGATTCAAAAGTTTCGAAACTCATTCTGTCAATATATCATAACTTTCTGATGGTCTTATGTTATTCTACGCATCGCGCGGATCACAATGAATACAAATGTTTAACATACAATGACGTTGTATTATTTATCAACAAGGAAATATTACGTGCATCCGGTACGGTTCGGAGTTTATATGTTGAGCACAAAAATTATCGACACTCATTCTGTCAACATATCATTTCGATCTGTTAGCCATCTATTATTATAGGTATTGCGGGAAACACTATGAGAACAATTTTTTGTTACATAAAGCAGCTCTAATATTATTTACCGAACCCCATATATTGCGGGGACAGAGTACGTCCAATGAGGTTTGCATATGCTATTATGCTTTGAAAATACTCAACATTTGCTGTATTAACACATTGTCTCGATCTGAAAGTCGTATAATATTCTACGCAACGTAGGGATCAGTATGAACTCAATTTTTGTAATATAATGACGAACAAATATTATTTACTGAAACTGAAATATTACGGTGTTCCAAGACGCGGAGTGAAGTTGAAACATGTTCCTTCAAAATTATCTAAAGTTATTCTTTCATTATCTTGCCGATTTTACGACCCTATATTATTCTACGTATCGCCAGTTTCACAATGAACACCATCTTTTTGTACATAAATATCATCCAATATTATTTATCGTGCTGGAAATTATGTGGAATTCGCGAAATAAAGTTTACATTCGTCAAATCAAAGAATTCCACATTCATTCAGTTAATACATGATATCGAATTCATTTTCTTATACTATTCTACGCATGGGGTTCATAATGAACATCATTTTTATCTACATAAATATCATGTAATATTACTTATCGATCCTGAAACATTACAGTGTTGCGGTACGTGGAAAGACGTTAACATATGAACATGCAAAACTTTCCACATTCTTTCTACCAATACATCATATCGATTTTATGTTTTTGTCGCGTATTTTACGCGTCGCCGGTTTACAATGAACACCATTCTCTTGTCATCATAGATGTCATCTAATATTATTTATCGAACTTGGATATTACGTAATTTCAGTACGTGGAATGAAATTAACGTATGAAAATAAAAAATTTTCCACTTTGATTCTGTCAAAATATCAATTATCGATTTGATGGTTCTATATTATACTACGCATCTCGCGGATAACAGTGAACACCATTTCTTGGACATAAACATTATCTAATACTATTTATCGAGCCCGAAATGTAATGGTTTTCCGCTATGTAGAATGATGTTTATGCATTACAATTTGAAACTCTCCACATTCATTTTGCCTATATCGATTTCATAGTCCTATATTTTACTACGCATTGCAGGGTTCAAAACTCCTTGAGAACACAATTCCTTGTACATAAATGTCATAAATTATTATTTCAATAGCCTGACATTCTACGGCGTTCCGCTAAGTCGAATGAGGTTTACATATGAGCATTCAAAATTTTCCACATTGATTCAGTCATAATATCATATAGATTTGATGGCCTTATAATATTATAATATGCATCGCGATGTTTGCAATGAACACCAGTTTTTGTACACCTAATACCATTTTTCAGGGACTGAAATATTACTGCTTTCCGGTACGTGGAAAGATGTTTACCTATGAAACTTCACAATTTCCCACATTCATTCTCTCTATATATTATACCGTTTTGAGTACTTATATTATTATACCAACTGCGTAGTTTACAATAAACATTATTTTCTTGAACATAATCAAATCGTCCTATTTATTGAGACTGAGATGTAAACGACTTCCGGTTAGTGGAAAGACCTTCAGATATTAACATCGAAATTTTGCATATGCAGTATGTCGATAAATCATATCGATATTACGGTCTTACAATATATTGCGAATTGCGGGGTTTGAACACAGCACATTGAACATAATTTATTTCTACGTAAATATCTTCTAAAATTATTTATCGAGCACAAAATGTTCCGGTAGGTGATATGAGGTTCACGTATGTGCATTCAAAACTTTCAACTTTTATTCTGACTGTATATCACATCGATGTTATGGTCTTTTATTATTCTACACATTACGGGGATTACAAGAAATCAATTTTCTTGGACATAAATATAATCTATTCTTATTGATCATGCCTGAAATATTACAGAGTTCCTTAACGTGAAATGAGGTTTACGTATGTTCATTGAAAATTTTTCACATTCACTCTGTCTATATCATATCGACTTTATTGCCTGTTACTATTCAACGCACGACGGTTACGATGAACACGACCTTTTTTTGTACATAATATCATGTAACATTATTTACCGAGCATGAAACATTACGAAGAACTGGAACGTGAAATGAGGTTTAAATGTGTCGATTCAAAGTTTTCCACATTTATTTTGACAACATATCAAATCGATTTTATGACGCTATATTGCTCTACGCATCGCGATATTAACAATGAAAATCATTTTTTTGTACATAAATACCATGAATCTATATTTATTAAGGCTCTGTCATTACCGAAATCCGATACTAGGAATGAGATTCAAATAACACAGCTCAACGACTTCCTCTTTCATTCCATTACTAGTGATTTTATTGTCTTTCAATATTCTACGCACCGCGAGGATCATCGAATAACGAACATCATTCAATGTACATACATATCATATAAAATTATTTATCGAGCCTGAAACTCTAAGGTGTTCCGGTATGTAGTATGTAGTATGTAGTATGAAATTTACACATAAGTATTCAAAATTTTCCACAGTGTTTCTGTCAATATAAAATACCGATTTCGTAGTCTCATATTATTCTACGCATCAAGGGATTCACAATGAACACCATTCATTTTACATATATATCATCTAATACTTTTTATAGAGCATGAAACATTACGCTTTTCCGGTACGTGGAGTGAAACTGGTATTTAATATTTCAGAATTTTTCACATTATCCCTGTGAATGTATCATGTCGATTTTATAATTATATAATTATATAATTATTATTAAATATGTCGATTATAATCTTATCCTACGCATCGCGGAGTTCGCAATGAACACATTTACTTGTACATAAGTAACAATAAATACCATTTATAATGAACGAAGTATTACAGAGCTTCGGTACGTGGAATGAGGATTACTAATGACCACTCGAAGTATTCGACTCCAAGTTTCTGTCAGTATATCACATAGACTTTACGGTATCGTATGGTGCAGTCCGGTGTGGATCGTAAGATATTGGTGTGGATGGTAAGATATTGTATTGTATGGAATGGTATAGTACGGGATGATACGGGATATTACAGTATGGAGAATTATGATATGGTACGGCATTTTATCGTAATGTACGATATAGTACGGTATGGTACTGTATGGTAAGGCATGGATTGAAATATTACGGAAATATTACGTTTTGCTACGGTGTTGTACGGATCGGTAAGGTGTGGTTCCGTATGTTACGATATGGTACGTTATTTTATCGTAAGATGCGGTATGGTACGGTATGGTACTGTATGTTATGCTACGGTAAGTTACAGGTACGGTACTGAATCTGATTGTACGTTTTATTACTCTATGGTACGGTATGGTACTCTATAGTACGGAACCGTATGGAACGGTATTGTAAGGTATTGTACATTATGGTACGGATTGGTACGGTGTGGTTCTGAATGGTATCGTATTGGATCGTATGGCCCGAAAAATTACGTCATGGTACGGTATAATACGGAATAGTACGGTATGGCACGGTATGTTACGATGTTGTACGGTATGGACAGGTATGGTACGATATTATTCGGTATGGTGCGGTATGGTATTGTATTGTACGGTATGGTATGTTAAGATACGGAATGATACCGTATGATACGGTTAAGTACGGTAATGTACGTTATATATTACGGTATGTATTGTACGGTATATTACGGTATTGTAATGTACGGTATATCACGGTTTGTTACGGTATGTTACGGTGCGGTATCTTATGTAACGGTATGATGTGTTACGGTTCGTTATGGTATTGTACTACGGTGCGGTACTTAATTGTATGGTACGATATAGATGAGGTTTTGCACCGTATGGTTGGGTTCTGTATGCTTCGGTTCGGGACTATATGGTATGATATAGTACAGTTTGAAACGGTATTGTATAATATTTTACCGTACAGTACAGTATGGTACTATATGGTATGGTGTTTTACGTATGGTACTGTATGGTACGATATGTTGCGGTACGGCGAGATATGGTACGGTATGCTACCTTACGGTACGGCGTTGTATCTTATGGTACAGTTAGTACAGTTAGTACAGTAATGTCATCGAATATTGTTTGTACAGCCGGTAATATTGCTGACATCTTGTACGTGGAATGAAGATTACATATGAGCATTTGAAGTTTGCCACACTCATTCCGGCAGTATATCATAACGAATTTATAACATCATACTATTCTGCCCATCGCGGGACTCACTATGAACAACATTTTTTGTAAATAAATTTCATCTAATACTATTTATCGGGCCTGAATTTTACAGAGTTTAGTAGAAAGTGGTTTATATACGTCCATTCAAAATTTTCTGCATTCATTCTGTCAATATATCATATGGACTCTCGAGTTTTATATTAATCTGTGTATTGCGGATTTCACAATAAACCCGGTTTTTTGTATTAATATCATGTATTATTATTTATTATCTGAAATGTCATGTATTGTTATTATATATCTGAAATGTTACATATTTGCGGAACATGAAACTAGGATTTCATACAAACTGTCAAAATCTTCTATATTAATTCTCTCAGTGTATCATATCGATTTTATGGACTTATATTATTATTCGCATGAACACCATATTTTCTACATATCATCTGATATTATTTATCTATCCTGAAGTATTACGAATTTCCGATCTTTGGAATGAGGATTGCATAATATCATTCAGATTTTTCTACATTCATTCTGTAAATATATCATATTGATTTACTGTCTTGTATTATTCTACGCATTGCGCTGTTACAACGAACATAATTTTCTTGTACGTAAATATTATCCAATATTTGCTACCGAGCATGAAATATTACAGTGATCCGGTATGTGGAATAAGGTTTACATTTGACCGTTTATAATTTTCCACATCAATTCTGTCAATATATTGTATTGAATATATGTTCTCATATTATATTATGCATCACGGCGTTCACAATTAACTTCTTTTTTGTGTACATAGACATCATATAGTGTTATTCGTCGAGCCTAAAGTGTTACGGAAGTAATCCTGGCGGTAGAATGAGGTTACATATGTCCATTCAAAATTGTCAACATTAATTCTGTCAATATATCATATCGATTTTATGGTCTTTAATTATGCTTCGCATTACCGGGTTCACAATTAGCAACACATTCTGGAAATAAATATTATTTAAAATCATTTATCAGGACAGAAATATTGCAGACATATGACGGTATGAATAGAGAACGTTACTTATGACCACGCAAAATTTTCCACATTCCTTCCATCAATATACTTTATCGACGTATATAGTCTTACATTGTGCTACAAATCGCAAGGATCACAACGAATACTAATTTCTTTATACATAAATATCATCTAATAATATTTGCCTAGTCTGAATGTTAAGGATTTCAGAAACGAGTTTTGATGTTTACGCATTTCAATACAAAATTTACCACATTCATCGTATCAATATATCGATTTTATTGGCTTATATTAATCTACACATCTCTGGGATCACAATGAACACTATTTTTTTTGTACATAAATATCATTTAATATTATTTATGTGGCCTGAACTATTGCGGAGTTCCTGTATGTGTTACACATGAAACTTCAAAATTTTCCAATTTCATTTTGTTAATATACCATATTTATTATATAGTCTTATATTATGCTACACATTGCATGATTCAGATCGAACATGACTATTTGGACTTAAATTTTATCTAATCTCATTTACCGTGACTGAAAATTTAGTGAGGTCCTGTACGAGGAAAGAGGCTTACATATATCATTTCACAGTTTTCTACATTCATTCTGTCTATATATCATATAGATTTCTAATATTATTCTACGCATCGTGGCGTTCACATTGTTTAATTTTCTGTACATAAATATCATCAATTATTGTTCGAACTTGAAAGACTACATAATTTGCCCATTTATCTGTCAGAATATCATATAGATATTATTATCTTATTTCTTGTATTTTTCTACGCTACGCCGCGTTGATGATGAACAGCGTTTTCTTCTACATAGATATGACCCTATATTATTTATCTGGGCTGAAGTACTGCGGAGTTCCCGAATGTAAAATGAGATATACATATAAAATTACAAATTTTTCCACATTCATTTTGTCAATATATCACATCGATTATATTGTCTTATATAATTCTACGTATCTTGGGATTCACAATGAACACAATTTGGATACATATATATTACATAAATTTATTAATCGAGCCTGAAACATTACACATTTCCGGTTCGTTGAATGAAGCTTAAATATGTCCATCCAAATTTTTCAAATTGATTCTGCTAGTATATCATATAATACTTGTGGTCTTATATTATTATTCATATTTCGGTGTTCAGTATGAACAACATTTTTTTACATAGGTATCATATATCATTATTTGTCGAGCCTGAAATATTCCGGATATGCTGAACGGTATGATGATTATATACAATCATTCTATATTTTCAAAATTTACTCTGTTATAATACCATATTTAATGGCCTTATATTATTATACACGTCGCGCTGTCAACAATGGATATCATTTATTAGTTCATAAATATCGTCCAATGTTACTTATCGATCCTGAAGTATTACGGAGTTTCGGAACGGTGACTATTGAGGTCGATATATGACGCTTCCAAATTTTCCACAGTCGGTATGTCGATATAAAATATCGATTTTATGGTTTTGTTTTACACGTCGCGAGTTCGCAATGTGCACCATTTATTTTGTACATAAGTATCACCTAATATTATTTATTGAGTTTGAATTTTTACGAAGTTCCAGAACGTGGAATGAAGAGTAATATTACGATTCAAAATATTCCAAATTTATTCTGTCAATATATCATGTCGACTTTATAGTAATATACTATTCTACGCATCCTGAGGTTCACAATGAACACCATTTTTTGTACATAAACGTTGTCCGATATTTTTATCTAGCCTGTAATTTTACGGAGTTGCGGTACGTGGATTAGGTTTACTTATATCACTACACAATTTTTCCACATTCATTCTGACGATATATGATGTTTATTTTGTTGTCTTATATGATTCCACGCAAGGCGAGGTTAACAATGTAAACCATTTTTTTTTACATAAATATCATCAAATCATAATTATCGATCTTGTAACGGTACTGAGTTCCGGTACGAAAAATGAGGTTTACAAATGGACATTCAAAATTTCCAAATACATTCTGTGTTTACTTCACATCGTTTTTATTGGTATGCTACACTTTTTACTACACTTTTTTACGTTTCGCGGTGCACAGAACGTACTCCATTTTTTTGTACATAGGTAACATAAAAAATTATTTATCGAGCCTGAAACATTACTGTTTTTCGGTACATGGAATAAGTTTCACATACGTCCAATCAAAATTTTTAACATTCATTCTGTCAATATATGATATCGATTTTAGTGTCCGATATTATTCTCCGCATCGCGGAGTTAACACTGAACACAATTTTTTGTACATAGATATTTTATAATATCATTTATGGAGCTTCAAATTTTACGGGGTTCTGGTAGGTGGAGTGAGGTTTACATATAACGCTTCGAAATATTCAACCTCCACCCTGGCAACAAATCATAACGGTTTAAGTACTTATGTTTTTCTACGCATCGCGTTGTTCACAATTAACACAATTCTTTTGTGTCCAAATACAATCTAAAATTATTCAACGAGCCTGAAATACCATAGACTCACCGAACGTGGAATGGAACGTTTTCATACAACACGTCAATACTTTCCACATATATTCTGTCAGTATATCATACAGATTTTATGATTTTATATTATTCCAAGTATCGCGCGGTTCACAATAAACATCACTTTTTCGTATACAAATATATAATATCATTTATCGAGCCTGAAGTTTCACGGTTCAATGCTTCGTGGAATACGGTATACATGTGAACGTTCAAAAGTTTCCACATTCATTCACTAAACAAATCAGATCGATTTTATGGCCTTATATTATTCTACAATAGTGGGGTTCATAATGAACACTATTCTTTGTACATAAACATCATAATATAATATTATTTAAAGTGACTGAAATATTACAGAGGAAGGTCGAATAAGAATTAACCATTGCTTTTCAAAATTCTCCACATTCATTCTGTGAATATATCATACTGGCGTTTTATTATCTATGTGTCGCGGGGTTGAGTATGGTCCGAATTTCTTTCTACATATAAAATCTAACATTATTTGTCGAGCCTGGAAGATTACGAAGTTCCGTTTCGTTGAATGAGGTTTACAAGTCACAGTTTTATGTCCTTATATTAATTTACGCATCGTAGGGATCATGAGCACCATTATTTATACATAAATATGACATAATATTATTTATCTAGCCTAAAGTAGTACGCAGTTCCGGTAAGTGCAATGATGTTTACATACAGCTACTCTAAATTTTCCACAATCAGTATGTCAATTTATAATATGGATTTTATGATCGTATATTATTCTTCGCATCACGGGATTCACAATGAACACCATATTGTTGTACATAAATATCATATAGTATTATTTATCGAGCATGAAACATTACGTTGTTCGGTTAGAAGGATTACATATGATCTTTCAAAGTTGTACACCTTCTTTCTATCCTTCTGTCTATTCATATGTCATATCGAGTTTACGGTCTTATGTTATTCCTCGCATCGAGTGATTCTCAATGAACACAATTCTCTTTACTACACAAACACATCTCTTTACTACACAAACACATTTAACTTCATTTATCAGCCTTGAAACTTACGGTCCACAGACACAAACACAGATAATTACTTACATAAGGAGTATCAAATTATTAATCGACTAAGGTGTCGACTTTCATTCTGTCAGTATATCATATCTATCTGATGGTCCTCTATTAATACACGATTCGCGGCGATCACACCATTCTTTCTACATAAATATCATCTAATTCTATATATAATCCAAGAAATCTTACGGCCTACCGGCAATGATAGGTGCCTACATATGGCAAATCAAAATTTTCGACATTCACTCTGATAATATACCTTATCGACCTGATGGACTTATATTATTCAACTCATCGAGGGGCTCAAAATAAGGAACACCATTCCTTTCTACGCAATTATCTTCTAATTTTATTTATATGTACTGAAATGTTACAATACTCAGGCACTGATTTATGCTTACATATGACGAATCAAAATTATCGACATACATACTGTCAGTTTATCATATCGGTCTGGTGGTCTTATATTCTACGTATCGCCGGGATCACAATGTAACTTTCAGTTCAACATTTGTTTCTAAATAACGTCTTCTAATTTTATTTATCAATCCTGAAATATGATGATATTCCTGCACGTATAGGTGCTTACATATGGCGAATCAATATTTCCGAAATTTATTCTGTCAGTATATAACATCGACCTGATGGCATTATATCATTCTACTTATCGCGAAGACGACAATGAAAACTATTCTCTTCTGTATAAGTCGCATCTAATTTTATTTATCTACCCTGACATGTTAATGTCATCCATCACTGACAGAAGCTTATTTATGACGAATAAAAATTCCTGACATTCATTTAGTCACCATATCATATCGATCTGAAGGTCTTGTATTATTCTACACATCGGGGTATCACAACAGACATCTTTCAATTCTTCACAAACATCATCTAATTTTATTTACATGCTCTGAAATATTACGAACCACCGGCGGGGTTGTAGGTGCTCACGTATTACGAATCCAAATTTTGAACATTCATTCTGTCGATATATCACATCGATCGAATTTCCGTATGTTATGCATCGTGGAAACACAACAAACAAGATTATTTTCTACGTAATATGATCTAACTTTATCTATGGACCCTGAAATATAACGATCCAAATGGTGCTTACTTATGACGTATCAAAATTTTCCACATTCATTCTGTCTATAAATCATATCGATATAATGGTCTTATAATTTTCTACAAATCGCGGCGATCTCAAATGACGCTAATATTTTCTACATAAACAACATATAGCTTTATTAATCGACACCGAAGTATTACGTTCCTTAGGCACTGGTAACGGCTTTCATAAGAATCATCAAAATGTTCGACTTACAATATGTGAGTATATCTAATTGATCTCCTGATCTTATATTATTCTACGAATCTCGGGAATCTCAATGAATACCATTCCTTTCTACATAAATATCATCTAATTTTTTATATATCGACCCTAAAATATTACGATCATCCGGCACGGGTAGTTACTTACATATGGTATATAAAAATCTTCGACACTTATTCTGTCAATATATCAAATCCATGTGATCGTTTTACATTATTTTTACGTTTACGTTTCGCGGTGATCACAATGAACAACATTCTCTTCAACATAAGTAAAATCTTCATTCATTTGTCGACTCTGAAATATTACAGTCATCCAACACTGAATGCTGTTTACATATGAGGAATCAAAAGCAAAATTTTCGACATTCATCCTTTCCCTCAGCATATCATATTGGACAGATGGTGATTATGTTATTACGCGAATCGCGGGAATCACAATATACACCGTTCTTTTCAACATAAACAAATTTTATTTATGTACACTGGAGTACTGCGTTCTTCCGACACTGATAGGTGCTAACATATGACAAATGAAAACAATCGACATTCATTCTATCAGTATATCATATCGATACGATGATCTTATAGTATTCTATGTTTAGTGTCGATGATCTTCTATAGTATTCTACGCGAGTATAACTTTGATCGACATATATTTCTACATAAATATCATCCACATTTATTTATCGACCCTGAATAATACGGTCCTCCGTCACTGATAGGTGCTTAGACATGAATCAAAACTGACGACGTTCATTCTGCAAGTATATCATGTCGATCTGTCTTATATTATCGTCTTACGTTGTTTATAAACCGTGAATTATAACAGACTACCGCGACTGACGTGCGTGGATATGACGTATCAATGCTTTCGACAATCATTCTGTCAATATATAATATCCATCTAACAGTATTATGTTTCTACGTATTGCGGGGATCACAATATATTGCATTCTTTTCTTCACAAGTATCATCTAATACTATTTATCGACCCTGAAATGTTTCGGACCTCTGGCCATGATAGGAGCTTACACTTGACGAATCAAAACATTCAACATTCAATCTGTCAATATCATCATGTTAATATCATAATTCTGCTACTCTTATGACATTTTACGCATCGCGCAGGTCACAATGAACACCATCCTTTTCGACATAAACGTCATCTGTGTTTATTTAACGACCCAGAATTATTACGGACTTCCGGCACCTATAGTTGCTTACATAACGAAACAAAGTTCTTAACAGTCATCCTGTATATATATGATAACGACCTGATTGTCTCATATTATTCTACGCATAGCTTTAATCGAGATATTATTTTGATAGAACTAATGTAGAATATATTGAATGATCACATGTAAGCCCCGATCTTTAGTAGCGTACTACTTCGAGGACAATAAGAATACTAAATTATAGTTCTATTTAAAAAAAAATTTTTCATTGTGATATCCACGATTCATAGAATAATGTAGGACCATTAGATCGAGATAAAATGTTGATAGAATGAATGTAGAATGTTTTTGAATCATCATATGCGAACCCCGAAACGTAACGGTAGACCGTAATAATTTGGGACAGGTAAATAGTGCCATATCATTTTTTTGTAGCATAAAATTTTCTTTACTTGGGATGCCCGCGATGCGTAGAATAATATAAGACTATGAGATGGTGACAACATACTGGTCGAAAGAATAGACGTCGAAGACGTTGAATAGCCATATTTAAGCCCTCAAACGCACTGAAGGACCGCAATAATTCGGTGACGATAAATTTTATAATGTTGTATTTATACATTAAAAAATTTTGTGCAATGTGATCCCAGCTATTTGTAGAATAATATAAGACTATCAAATATATTAAATATTGTATGAAGGTCGAAACCTTTGAAGAGTCCCATTAAGAACCGAAACATACAGAATGACTGTAATAATTCATCCTCGATTAATAATATCAAATATTCGTTATATAATAAACAATTTTGTGCATTGTGACAACCACGAAACGTGCAATAATGTGAGATCATCAAGTAGCGATAAAACATGACAAAATGAAAACGAAATTTCTGAACGTTTCTTCAAAATCCCCGATATTTTCCGGAGTACTGTAATATTTCTGGATGGATAGAAAATTTTAGACCGTCGTTTTACTTTTAGAAACTGTGTTCGTTGTTTTCCCGGTGATGACAAGTTGAATAAAAGACCATCAGTTCGAGATAATCTATTGACAGAATGAAAGCCTAAAATTTTGATTTGTCATATGTAAGAACCGTATCGAATACCGTAATATTTCGTTGACGATATATAACATTGGACTGTTGTCGTATATTAAAAAATTTGTTCATTACGATTCCCGCGATGCGTAGAATAATATAAGAAAATCAGATGTAAATAACATATTGATATAATGAATGGGTATATTTTGTGTGTTCTTCTGTAACCTCCGAAGGAGCTTCTGTACCGGAGGAGCGTATAATTTTAGGCACGATGAATAGTACCTATCGTTGTATTATATTTAAAACTTTGTAAATTCTGTTATCCGCGAAGCGTAGAATAGTATGAAACCATCAGATCGAAATTGTGTATTGATAGATTGAATGTAGAATATTTTGAATCAGATCGAGATTGTGTATTGGTAGATTGAATGTAGAATATTTTGAATGATCATATGTAAGCTCCGATCCTTACCGGATTATCGGATTACTTTGGGGACGATAATACATATAATCTAAATCTTTGTTATAAACAAAATTTGTTCATTTTCATAGCGCGATTGGTAGAATAATATAAGACCATCTGATCCATAAATTGATAGAATGAATGTAGAATACTTTGAATAAATATACGCAAGCCGCGGACTGGAGGAGTATATTATATCTGGCACGATAAATAATATTGGAATGTTGTTATATATTAAAAAATTGCTCTCATAGCGTACTCCGCGATGCGTAGAATAATATAAGACAATCAGGCCGAGATGTTTTATTGATAATGAATGTAGAATAATTTGGCTGATCATATGTATGCCCCGAAGCATATCGGAGATTCGTATTATTTCGGGGACGATAAATAATATTCGATAGTCGTTATACATAAAAAATAATATTTTCATTTTGACACCGATGATGCGTAGATAATATGAGAGCATCAGATTGAGAAAATACAGATGGAATGAATGTAGAATATTTTGAATGTTCATATGCAAGCCCCCATCCGTACCTGAAGGGCGTATCACTTCGGGGAAGACAAATAATATTAGTTCGACGTTATACATTAAAAATTGTGATCCACGACATGCGTAGAATGATAAGACACCATCAGATCTGAACAATATATTGATAGAATGAATGTAATATATTTTCAATGTTCTTCTGTAAGTCCCGAACCGTACTGTGGAGCGTATAATTTCGGGTACGATAAATAATAATAAATCATTGTTTAATATTAACAAATTCATTTCGATACACGCGATGCGTAGAGCTATATAAGACCATCAGCTAGATATAATCTATTGATAGTATTGATAGTATGAATGTAAACTATTTTGAATGATAATATGTAAGCCGGGAATGATAATATATAATATGAATTGGGTTGAATGATAATATGTAATATGAGGAGAGTTTAATTTCGGGGAATATAAAAAAGACTGGATCGTTGTAATATATCAAAAAATTGTATTCGTTGCGATCATAGCGAAGCGTAGAGCTCATTAGAGGGAGAAAATTCTATTGACAGTGCGAATGCAGAATATTTTGAATGATCATATATAAGCTCCTATCCGTACCGGAGGACTATATTAATTAGTGGGAGATAAATAAAATTTGATCTTCGTCATATACTAAGAAATAATGTTCATTGTGATCAATGCGACATGTTGAATAATTCGAGAATGTTCAAGATAGTATACTGTCATAATGAATGTCGAAATTTAGAATTGTCATATGTAATTCCAGAACAGTACCGGACGTCCGGAATCGTTCAGGGCCGATGAAGAGAATCATATCATCGTTTGAAATTAACAAATTGCGTTCTTCATGATCCGGGAGTTGCGTAGAATAATATAATGCAATCAAGTCGAGACAGTATATGATCGAATGCATGTAAAGGTATTGATGTGTCCTAAGTAAGCCGCGGACCGTACCGGAGGACCAAAATTGTTCGAGGTCGTTCTCTAATGTTGCATAGTCAGTATAAATTTTTAACAAAAAATTTTGTTTGTCATGAACGCCACGGTGCGTAGAATGATACAAGATCTTAAAATATTTGTGACATGTGGACAGAACGAATGTGAAAATATTTTGGTCGGGGTAACTACGAACACCGTGCTTTTTGTACATAAATATAATCCAATATTATTTCACGGGCCTGAAATATTACGGAGTTATGCAATGTGGAATGATGATTATGTATGATAATAAAAAATTCTCGACATTCATGCTGTCAATATATCATAATGATATAACTATCTTCTATTATCATACGCATAGAGGGGTACACTATGAACACCATTTTTTTGAACACTGATGTGGTCAAATATTATTTCTCTAACCTGAAATAATACGGAGTTCTGGTATTTGGAATGAGGTTTACATATAACACATCAACTTTTTCAACATTCGCTCCGTTATATCATAATAATATGAATATCAGGTTAGTGCGATGTTTCGTCCTGTAATCTACTGAGTGCCTATGAAATTAACTACTTTTGTCGAATACATAATGAAAAATACGAATATTTCACGTAAGCATTTTGGAAACAATGTAATTTCACTTATTATCACTGTTTCGTCGTAAAAGCTAAGAATTATTTAAAAATTAGAAGTTTTCTCGCAATTTATAACGAAAAATACTTCTAATTTTCCTCGACAACATCGTCGTAACAGAGAAATTCATGTATAGTCACTGTTACGTTGTGAAATCCACTAAGTATATGTGAAAGTAGCATGTTTTGTCAAATTTACAACGAAAATTACGAATATTTAACAAAAATATCGAAACATGTTAATTAAAATTATTATCAGTGTTTTATCGTGTAATATATGCAATATCAATGAAATTAGCAAATTTTGCAGAGTTTACAACGAAAAATAGGAAAGTTTCACGAAAACATCGTTAAAAGAGGAAAATTAAACGTATTATCAATGTTTTGTGATGATAACAGTTATTCGACATACACATAAAATTAGCAAGTTTTGTCGAATTTACACCTAAAATTTGCGAATATTATACGAAAATATAGAATGTAAACGTATTATTACAGTTTCGTAGTGAAATCTACGAAATATTTGTGGAATTAACAAGGAAAAGTACGTATTTTTCACGAAAACAAAGTCGAAACAGAAGAATCTGACGTTCTATGACTGTTTCGTCGTGAAATCCACGAAATATCTTAGATATTGTTAAGTTTTTTTCGTATTTTGAATGAAAAATACAAATAACTCAAGAAAACATTGACGAAACAGTGAATTTCAATTAACACTACTTCGTAGCGAAATTTAATAAATAAATATACAATTAACAGGACTCTTCGAAGCGGGTTTTGTATTATGAGAAATATGAATATTTCACGAAAACGTCAAAACAGAGAAACTCAACGTGTTCTTTGTCAAATCAACGAAATATCTGTGTAACTGGAGGATGTTGAAGAATTTAAAACGAAATATACGAATATTTCACAAAAACATCGAAGAAACATAAATTTTCAAAGAATTATTACTGCTTCGTTGTGAAATCAACGAAATATGTATAAAATTAGCAAGTTTTTCAATTTTTTAACAAAAATTACGAGTGTTTCATTCGATGAAATCATCGAAACAGAGATATTCTATTTATTATCACTGTTTCGTAATACAATCAGAGTACTGTCAATGAAATTAGCAATTTTTGAAAGTTCACAACGAAAAAAACCAATGTTTCACGAAATCATCTTCGAAATAGAGACGAATCCATCGTGTTGTGACTGTTTCGTCTTGAAATCTGCGAAATATCTGTGATATTGGAAAGTTTTGTCGAATTTTTCAATGCGAAACAGGAATCAATCACGAATACAAAGTCGAAACAGAGAAATTCAACATGGTATCAATGTTTCATCGTGAAAACTACTGAAAACTATTGAATATACTTGAAATATATTGAAAACTACTGAATATACTTGAAATTAGTACGTTTTGTCGAGTATATATGAAAAAAAGTCGAAACAGAGTAATTCATCGTATACGACAGTTTGTCTGTGATATTCAATAAATACCTGTGAAATTAGAAAGATTTGTGAATTTTAATGAAATATACAAACATTTCAGGTAAACTTCGTCGAAATAGGTAAATTTAACGTTCTGACACTGTTTCGTATTTAACTCTAAGATATATATTTGAAAATATCTAGTGTTGTCGAATTAACAACAAAAAATAAGAAATCTACACGAAAATTACGAATATGTCACAAAAACGTTGTCGAAATGGAGTAATTCAATATATTATAACTGTTCATTTGTGAAATTTACGAAATATCTGTGAAATTGGAAAGTTTTGTCGAATTACCGCAGGAAAATACGAATATTTCACGAAATCGCCTTAAAATCTGAAAAATTTAACATATCATTGCTGTTTCGTCGTGATATCTGCGAAATATTCATGAACTTAGCAAGTTTTGTCGACTTTACGACGGAAGAAACAAATATTTCACGATTTCATCTTAGAAACAAAAAAATTCAATGTATTATCACTGTTTCGTCGTGTTATTTAGTAAATATCTATGAAATTAGTACTTATTAGTTACATTTCTCGTTGAAAATTCGACAAAACTTAATGATTTCACAGTTAATTCGTAGTTTTCATATAGAAACAGATACAATGCGATCAATTTTCTATTTCGGAAATGTTTTCGTGAACCAATCGTATTTTCCATTTTAAATTCAACAAAACTTGCTAACTACATATTTCGTAGAATTCATGACGAAAGTGTGAAAAATCCTTGGATTTCTTTATTTAGACGGTGTTATCGTGAAATATTCCAATTTTTTGATGGAGATTCGACTTCATTTTACACATTTTTTGTATATTTCACGACGAAACAGTGTCAATACGTCGAAATTCTTAGTTTCCACCATGATTTCGACAAATATTAGTATTTTTCGTTGAAATTCGATAAAACTTGTAAGAGTCACAGATATTCCAATGGCATCATGACGAAACAGTGATAATAGGTTAAATTTCACTCTTTCACAATACATGTTAATTTCATCGATATTTCGTAGATTTCACGTCGAGTCACAGACAATACGTTGAATTTCTCTCTTTCGACGTTATTTTCGTTTAACATTCCTGTTTATTCCTTTGTAAGTTCTACTGAAATTGCTAATTTTTAGATATTTCTTAGATCATGACGAAAAAGTGACAATACGTTATATTACGTGAAATATTCGTATTTTTCGTTTTAAATTCGACAAAACAACCTAATTTCATAGATATGTAGTTTCCACCAATTCGATAAATTTCTCTGTTTCGTCGGAATGCTCATGAAATATTCGTATTATTTGTTTTAAATTCGACAAAAGTTCCAGATTTCTTAAGTATTCCGTAGATTTCACTGCGGAACCGTTACACGTTGAATTTCTCTGTTTTGTCGATATTTTCGTGAAATATTCCTGTTTTTCGTTGTAAATTCGGCAAAACTTATTATTTTCTTAGATATTTCGTAAATTTCACGGTGAAACGGTGACAAAATTTAGATCCCTCTCTTTAAATAATGTCTCAAGACATTCGTATTTTTGTTGCGATTTCGACAAAAACTTGGTAATTTCATAGATATTTCATGGAGTTCAAACGGTGATAATACGATGAATTTCTCTGTTTCGTTGTTTGCGTGAAATATTTCTGTTCTTTTTAAGTTTCGACAAACCTTTCTGATTTCTCAGATATATCGCCGATTTCGCAACCAAGCCGTGACAATTCTTTGAATTTGTCTATTTCGACCAAGTTTTCTCTATAACGTTCGTATTTTTCTTTGTAAGCTCGTAAATCTTTGCTATTTTCCAGACATTTCGTAGTTTTCACTCCGAAACAGTGACAATACCTATAACTCCACTATGTCGACGATAATTGCGAGTAACTTTCGTATTTTTCGTTGAAATATTGACAAATCTTGTTCATTTTATAGATATTTAGAATATTAAAAGACCAGAAGGTGATAACTTGTTGAATTTCTCTGTTTCGACAATATATCCGTGTAAAATTCGTATTTTTATTGTAAATTCTACGAAACTTGCTGATTTTCTAGATGTTTTCTAGAAGATTTCTCTGAGAATGAGTGAAAGAACGATTAATCTCTCGTTTTCGACAATGTTTTCCTTAAACATTTGTATTTTTCGTTGTAAGTTCGATAAATCTTGCTTATTTCATTGATATTTCGTAGATTTCACGACGAAGCATTGAGAAAGTTGAATTATTCTGTTTCTCCGAAATTTTCTTAAAATATTTGTATTTTTTTGTTGTCAATTCGGCAGAACTTGTTGATTTCTCAGATTTTACGGCGTAAGAGCGGTAAGACGTTGAATTTCTATATTTCGTTATTTTCGTCGAATTTACAACTAAAAATTCAAAATTCGTCGAATTTATAACAAAAAATTCAAATATTAGAATTTTTCAAGAACAAACATTTAGAACAAACATTCTGATTTCTTGGATATTTCGACGATTTCTAGGCGAAACATTGGTAACAAATTGAAATTCTCTATTCCGAAGATGTTTTCATTCAATATGTGTATTTTCTTTCTTAAGTTCGACAAAACTTGCCAATTTCAAAGATATTTCATAGATTTCGCGATGAAACAATGATAAAATTTTAAATACCACTGTTACGTCTATATTTTCATGAAATATTCATATTCTCGGTTCAAAATTCGAGAAAAGTTTCTGATTTCCAAGATATTTTGTATATTTAATAGTGAAAAAGTGACAATACGATGAATTTCCTTTTTTCGTCGGTAAATTCGTGAAATAATCGTGTTTCTAGTTGAAAATTCGACAAAAAATCTGTTTTCTTGAATATTACGTGTATTTAATAGAGGAACAGAAATATTAAGTTGATTTTCCCAGTTTCGTACTAGTTTTTCTGTGACAATAATATTTTCCGTGGGAGGTTTGACAAAAATATCTTTATATTTCACAGATACTTCGTAGACTTCACGACGAAAGAGCGATAATTTCGGGGTCGTTAAATAGTGATACATCGACGTGTATTACAAAAATTGTGGTAACTGTGATTCCCGGGAGTTGAAGAATGAATCCGTCAGATCGATACACTATTTCGACAGAATTATTTTCAAATAGTTTAGAAAAGTCATACGTATACCTCGAGACTAGGAGGACGGTAATAAATCAGGGTGGATAAATAATATAAGATTGTCATTATTTTACTAAATAATTGAGTCCATTATAATCCCCGCGGTGCGTTGAATAACGTAACGTGTCCATCAGAAGAACATAATATATTGACAGTATGAATGTAGAATAATTTGAACGGTCATATGAAAGCTCCAAAACATACCGGAGGAAAGTAATAATTCGGGGTTGATAAATAATATTATATCGTCATTATATAAAGAAACAATTGTGTGATCATCGTGATGATTAGAGATATAAGACCATCAGAGGGTGATAAGCTATTCATAAAGTGAATGTATAGAATATTTTGAATGATCATATATAAGCCTCGAAACATACCGAAAAAGCGTACAGTTTCGGGATGATAAATGATACTAAATTATAGTTTTATATTTAAAAAATTTGTACATTGTAAACTCCACTATGTAATGAACAATATAATAAGTCCCTCAATTCGACGTAATATAATGATATAATGAATGTGAAATATTTTAAAGAATCACATATCAACCCCGATCCGTACCGGAGGAGTACAATAATTCGGTGACGATTAGTAATATGGCATCTACGTTATATATCAAGAATTA
>NIPQ01085599.1:0-22223 GCA_002806875.1 Lepidotrigona ventralis hoosana | reverse complement strand
GGAAGAGAGTGATGTAGGAGATTTCATTTACGTTGGAGGAAAAAAATATTTGAAATGCAAGTGTTTGGAAATATTAAATAATATAAATTTAAATATTATTCAATTATAGGACACTACTATATTTGTTCCAAAGATGTGCAAAAATAAAATTGGATACTTCAATTTGAACCCTGTGGGGACCACTGAAGACTTTAAGAAACTGTCTCAAAAAGGAATAACTTCCTCTATTTTGTTATTTTACTAAATAGTCATAAANCTATTTTGTTATTTTACTAAATAGTCATAAATACGTATGAAATTTTATTTCTCGAAATGCAAGCTTCAGCTTTGTAATATCACGTAGATAATAATATGTGATAATCGGAGGTGGATCTAAAAAAAAAAAGTTAATTCGTAAACACGAAAGATCTCATTGTTATTTGAATGTTTTAAACATTTGCGTTTGATCGAAAACTTTTTGCCAGGGATGCAGTTTCGTTTAAGGGAGAGGCAGACATCCTCTAAAAAAAAAAAGTTAATTCGTAAACACGAAAGATCTCATTGTTATTTGAATGTTTTAAACATTTGCGTTTGATCGAAAACTTTTTGCCAGGGATGCAGTTTCGTTTAAGGGAGAGGCAGACATCCTCGTCGATCGATGAAAGGTTTCTTTGTTAACGAACGGATTATTCCGCTGCTAAAACATGATAATTGTCGTCTCTTCGAGTATCGACGATGTAATGCATTATTGTGATAATAATTTCTTCTGGTAAGGCAATTATTCGTTATTCAACTTGGAATAGTTTGCTCTGCGCAGTTATTCTTATCGAGTAATCGTTCATTATGCATTCAATAAGCACCTTCAATTAAATTACAGTGTTCTTTCATCACGTTCGTTTTTCACATAGTTTCTGAGAAGAATTAATTACACACATGACTTCTCTGATAAAATTTTCCTTCTTTTGAAGAATGACTAACTAATAGAAAAGAATCGACAAACAAGTTGTGTAGTATGGTCAAGAAATTGTTAAAAGTATCTGAAGTAACTCAAAATTTGATTATATTGGTTTATATCATTATATTGGTCAAATTTGAAACAAATCTAAAAACTACCACGAATAATATATTATATAGTAATAGTAATTATATAGAAATAATATATTGTATAGTAATAATTACTATAATATATTGTTATATTATANAATATATTATAATTATAAGTATTACTATAATATATAATTAATAATTATTACTATAATATGTAATTATAATTATTACTATAATATATTGTTATATTATAATTATATTATAATATATTGTTGAGTTAATATATTGTATAGTAATATTTAATTATTATTTAATAATAAATAGGTGACATTTAATACAAGTATATGTTGCAATTTCTATATGCATTTTTAAATGATTTCAAATTTTACCAATATAACCACAATAGTTGTGTCACATTGCAAAATTTCAAAGTATTTTATATAACATACATACGTGTATAATATTAGTATGAATACGTGTATAATATTAGTATATTCAAATGCCACTATAAAACAAAATATCAAATTAAGTACGAAATGGAAATAAAGTAAAACTATATTGTGTATCCACGCGAAGCAAAGAATTATAAAATATACCAGAGAAAATTAAATTTTCAAATGTGAAACTCTGTGAATACTAAAATTCATCGGCACGGTATATATAACACTATTGAATTCACATCAAACAATCAAGCATTTGCGAGCGAAACTTAACTGTATAACGATAGTAACGTTATACGAATACCACATTTATCTTGGAATGCAACATCGTACGTTATGAACGCCAAATGGAACAAGCAAAAGGAGGATGCACCGTACTTAAAATCTGTTAATTATTATGGTTAAATCACCTTTAAAACTGATTACACTTTCGTTCGAAATACACGCGTAAGAACGCTTCTTCTACACTATTTATTTTAAATCTCAAATCATTATTACTATGGCAAATGACTGATCGTATCAAGGAATTTCTTCATAAAATTGAATGATGTCTCTTTGAAATTGTTATGATCATTTTATAGTTTACCATTTGCACTATTCTTAGAAATCATTGCCAAAACCAAGGATTTAAAATGTTTTAGATTAAACGATTATTGATAATTGCTTTGTTAACAGATGTATATTCATGCTCGTAAAATTATTGTGATCGAGAATCGAATAAAACAGAATTGAATTGAAAAATATATCCTTATGAGTTTTTCATGAGTCATTTCTTCACATAAAACATGGACGAAATCATTTTAATTTTGTAAAATTTATTTGGTGAAAAGATTAGACCTGATATATTTAACATATAACAGGACTCTTAAATTTATTTTCCTGAATTAAAATTAAAGTGTTTTTCAAGTCAATCGTCTTACCTTAATACTTTTTTTTTTACGTCAAATGACGACAGTATTTAATCTAAAAGAATTCTTAAAAATAACTCACTTACTTGCGCGAGATATAATCACGAGTATGCAATACCTTAAACTTTTTCTTGTATCACTTTTCTTGCAACACATTTTCCTAATTATCTTCTTTTCCTTTTCTAAAACAGAAGGATATCATTTGTTACAGTTGCATAACTTGGAAAGATTATTATTTCTGTCGGTGCATAAAGGAGAGAAAAGCCCCTGTCACTTTCTATTCCTCCGCATTTTACATCCTATCTAGTCCGCTGTCCTTAATGACTGTTAAATACGTCATAGCGTGTGATTAATATTCCAGTCCAGACCCTCGACGTTGTTCTTGCTGAAGAAGAGGAATACGAAATGTATGGAAGGAAAAAGAGAGAGAGAAAAGCAACAGTCCCTTTCGCTTTCGCATCTTTCTTGCCTTTTCTCGCTTTTTTTTTTTCTCTTCTTTTTTCATTTTTCTTGTCGAAATGAAATATTCTCCTGAAAGACCACTATAATTGAATAAGTCGAGATTAGTGGTATAGTTATCAACAATAACTTGAAATCGTATATCATGCCAACCAGATCGGTGGAACAAGTTTATCTTCACACTCTGGTTGTGCTACGATAACGGACGTTGAATCCAGAGTTATTCTGAATAACAATTTCCGTTCTATTCGAGGTTGACACGAATAAAACGACCGCGATAAGAAAAAGTGACGCCGAATGCGCGTCATCAGCTGTTATGAATGAAAGCAATGACGTACTTACACATTATGGTGGGAAAAAATTTCCAAAGCAAATGACATGTTATACAGGATAATGTATAATCTCATAAAATGAAATTATAAGAAAAACAAACATCTCATGGACAAATAATTGTTACTGATGATATAAAAAAATTGTCTAGTATAAAAATTATTAATTGTGTAGGTAAGTATTAATATCATATACACGTGTATTAATTTTGAACATTCTTTTGCCCTCCATCATATGTATGTGTATCTTATTGCTTTCATTCGTGATATTGTATGTATAGTTGTTCAATAATGAAATTCTTAATTATACTACTTGATGTTGTTATGCGTAACATAGTTGTTAAAATTTACTAAATTAATTCAAAACTGACAAATTTTTATTGGTAAAAAAATAAATGAAATAAATCTTTCTAATAACTTAAAAAATAAAGATAAAAAAAAATTGAATTTAATTTAATACTAAAAGTTAGCTTATTATCAAAAAATTTGCTTTCCTGCGAAACGAAAGATCACGTATTTCTTTTATATTATATTTTGTTATACTGTGGGGAGGGATTATTAATAATTATATCTCTGTAATTCCCATCTATTTATAAACTTTTATATATCTTTTATACAGAAGACAAGCTTCGTTCATATGTTTATATCTTTACACAAAACGAGAGCTTCTTCTTTATAAATTATAAATATAGCTTATAAATTATATCGAAAGAGACACAGTTCTGGACTGAAAAGAAGGGCGCATTTGTTTCCTGGGTCTACGTTTTTTTTCCGAAACGTGTATTATAATTATCCATTTACAAACAATGCTAGTAGATGAATAGGACAGACCTAAGTCGGAGAAACAAAGAGAAAAAACGGATCACGAGGAAAATTAGAATTCCACTGCTACGACCGATCGACAGATTATCGTGTGGAATAAAAATCAATATACACAACGTCGTGGCTACCTGGAACCGCTCAGTTTCTTTGAACGTCCAATAGGAAAATACCCGTCAACGCGTCAACCCTTAACGCGGTAGTTAAATAACCAAGCTTATTACTCAGCGTTACTATACTACCTTACTAAGCTACCACACACTCTCACTCAAAAGTCTTAGGAAATTTTTCATTTTTAACATTCAGCAATTCTATGTGTATTTTATTGAAGACTTTTCATATGTATTTCAACCGTATGCAGTATAATTCAAAAGCTACTAACGACTTTGTCAATATCTCAGAGTTTAAATGACTTTGCGAATCAATGATATCTTGATACTTGGAGAAACTTAGTAGAAGTACGAACGTGCGGCTCTGCGATTCGATAATGAACACAACATTTAAAAATCTTGTATAGAAGAACACTATCCATCCAAAAAGATGAAATCCCTGTATGAAATCACATTAAGAATCGTTCGCCTGTAACAATCGAGAATTTCCTGAACTATACTAAAGACTGTAATATATATAATATATATAAAACAAAATAATTATTCCTTAATACACGTTTCACACGGCGATCTCTAATTCAAAGTATCATTTAATTTTCCTACTTCTCAAGCGAAAATATTAACACTTGTCCCAAGACTTTTGAGCGCGGATGTACGTACGTACGAAAAACAAACAGGACCCGGTAGATCGTGCACCTTACACACACGCTTCCAGCTTTATTATATAAAAAGAAGAAAAGGAACGCGACGCACCAACGGCGAAAGGTGCTCGCGAACTATACACACAATGTTCCCTTCACGCTTCTCTATGTACCCTTGTCTTACTTTGTCTCTCTCTCTCTCTCTCTCTCTCTCTCTCTCTGTCATTTTGTTTCTTTTAGACACATACACACGCGCATTCTTTCTCATACTCGCGCTCCCATTCAGAGATATACGTTTAAGTTACCACCTTCTTCTTAAGCAGCATCGTCGACGAAGTCGTGGTTAAGTCGAGCTTTGTGGGTGGGCCCCGCAAATCGATCCGCGCTTCACACGTGGGACGCCGCGGATCGTCACTGTCTCGCGAGTCGTGACGAGGCGCGTCGTCCCCCTCCGATTAATTACCTTAATTGCGACGAACGTTACAAATGTCTCAAAGAGGTATCCGGAGCCGTCGATCGGCCCTACCCCAGAGAAACGTTTGCAAGGCGTCGACTCGACCGAGTCTGTCGCGACTCGCATCCATCGAGACTTCGTATTGATTTCGTTATCGACATAGACCTCCTCTGCTGAGTGAGAGATACTTCTCAGACGCTTAAAACAAAGAATGGAAACTGTTGTTTGTATTGCAGACGAATTCAACTTGTAATTTCAATCTTCTATGATATCTGTGTGTAACTTGATAGTTGTGGATCTGTATTAGAATTTTATTTGAATTTCTAGATCTGACCTTTTTCTCGGAAATTCATATTTTTGAAGATATAATTAGAGAAACAGAAAAATTTCTAACAAACAACAGTTGTTTATTCCCTGTTTTAAGAATTCTTAAGTCACAAATAAAATGTCACACTAGCTATTAGCTAGATCGGTTAAATTGAAATACGTCAATCAACCAGTAATTATTGATTGCAAATAACAGAGTGATATTCGAGAGATTTCTTTCTTCGTCAAGTGAATGTCTAACCTTTCAGTAAGATTTCTCAAACAGCTACGATCTTACGAATAAATTGACAATGAATACTTATCGTCGCACCCTCGGAGCAGAAGTATTTCGTAGTTTACGTAGATCGTTCTAAATTTGCACATCGGTGGATGAATTTTTTTACTTTATGAATTATATTAATTCATTTCTCTTTCGCTAGCTTTATCCTACCACTTCGGACACGATTCTGGTACCATTTCTCACCAGTGATTGCAATTGTTGCGCAGCTCCCTGAAATATAAAGAAACATATTATTTATATGAATTGTACATGTACATCAAAGTGCTTCTATGATAAGTGTTCGAATACTTTCGTATATACACTGAACTGACCAAAAATTTAAATATTTACTAATTTAAAATTAGTTTATATTTCCTGCGTAACTTTTTTAACTATACTCTACAATAGTGAACATGTTCATTGCCTATACAAAATGTACTAAAATGTAAGAAAATCACTACTAATATTAAAATCATTCGGTATCAATCACTGATATTAAAAAATCTATATATTTTACGTACAATCTTTTATCTTAGGCCATTATCAATTTTAAACTTTCTTCCTAAAATATCAATTTACTCCTTTTTTCTCAAGATTCAGTTACTCTTTTATTTACTATTACTAGCTATTCCGTCAGACTAGTTATCGTCTAATTCTCTCATTGTCCATCACTAACGCAAACGAAAAGGTCAATGAGTAAAAATAATAGAAAAATAACTTACACTTATCGCAGCACCGAGAAACTGACTGAATGCTCTGGTAGCACCGATTAACACGCTATTTCCAGAATTACTACCGGTTGATCGTACAGGGAACGAGCTGAAAAGAGGTGGTGGATATGTAGAGCTCGGCGACCAAATTGTAGTGCGTGTCCTTGGCCCCGAGGTTGGTCTCGGTGTCACCGACTTTTTTGTGGTATCCGTAGGTCGGTTTGCAGCAGTCGATGCCGGCCTTGTTGTAATTGTCGTAGACTCGCTGGTCGGGGACGTGGTCGTAGTGGAGGTGACGCTCTGCCCGAGGCTCTGTTACAAGAAGAGCAATTATTTTCTTTCATCGCGCCCCGCTTCGCTCTTGTCATTCAATTAACTATCGTTCGAGCTCGCGTCCAGGTCGTTCAATTTGTAAGAATTATATCGAATTATTCGCTACAACTTTGTATGACTCGTGCATCGTTACGATTATAGAAGATGATCGTGACTACTTCAGATCATTTTACTGTAACTTGGACTGGTCTGGATAAAATTAAATTAAAAAAGAAAAGACTAAACCCTAAGTCTTATTGTCAACATTGTTAGAACATGTACTTATGTACAAACTGGATTTACTTATATTGTAATTTTTATATATTGTAATTTTTAATATTATTGAATCTATTCATATTCTAAGGATTTTTGAAAATTTTTATCTCATATTTCATGTACAATTGTCAACAACTAAATTTCACGAGTCATGTATTTGCAACATGTATTAAATAAATATAAAATAAATCGTTACTAGGATTTCACTACGATATGAACCAAATTTTGTCGATGATACTCACCGCTAATTGCAGTTGCTCTCTAATGTTATTAGCCGGAGTTGACGGCTCTATACCTTGAGCTTTCAATAACGCCGCCAACAAAGCGGCGTTACTGGCTTCTGTCGTCGATGTTGGAGCTGGTGGTGTTGTTAACGCTCGACCGCTTAAAATCGCTCTTAGAAATGCTTCATCGTCTCGACTTAAGCCTGATGTTTTCTTCGAGGAACCAATTTTATTATCTGTAACAAACATGTAACGCCATTTATTACGAACTGTGTCCTTAATTGTAAATCATAAAGTTTTTTTCAATCATTTCTATATAGTACTCACCATGTTCAACAGCCCGCAGAAGCTCGACCAAGAACTTTGCATCATCTTCAGGAGAGTAGGTCGATGTCACCACATTAGGCAATCTCGGATTTGGATTATTTATCAATGGTTGATCAGTCGTCGAAATAGGACCTGGCGTCGTCACTGACTTCTCATTTATAATCGAATTTGGACTGCTCACTTGAATCTTCGAAATGTCCACTGCTTTCAGAGTCGTAGCAGTAGAGGGAATCGTCGTTGTCTCTATTCTCTCTGTAGTTTGAAGTGGTTTCGGTGTAATATTGACCGCTTTTTGCGTGGGTTTCGGCACCGATTTAACTTTCACAGGTTTTGGAGTTGTCGATGGCTCAAATATATTCCCACCAAGGAGAGTCTGCCACAGAAGACCAGCGAAGCCTAATGGTGCTTGAGTGGTGGTTCTAGGTCGAGGAGTGGTCGCTGGTTTAGCTTTGATAGTTACAGGAGCCTTAGTGGTACTTATCAAAGTCGTTTTAATCGTCGTCGACGAAGGAACTGTGCTTGTCTCGATTCTTTTCGTCGTAGTCGTTGTAACTGGCTTCCAAGTCACTTGCACAGGTGTCGAGCTACTAATTGTTGGTTTCTGACTGGTTGGTTGCTGCGTCTCTACTGATTTCCACGTGGGCGTTGAAGTTGCCATCGACGGAGACAACTCGATTATTATTGGCTCCGTAGGAGATTTTGTCGGTGATTGGTAAATTGAATTTGGTGGAGGATTTTCGATGTTGATTGCTTTTGGTGATCGAGTTGGTCCCGGATTTTTCAATGCCAGTTCCAGGATCTAGAAACAGAGTATAATGATAATTTAGTTAAGCGAGAAAGCCTCATTGGTGTGAGATCTCCATCGATGTTGTTAAAAGTTTCATTCTATAGTATCTTGTCTTGCTCCAGTTAATCTAAACACTGATATATTATCTACTAAAATAATTTCTTCCTCGTTACTAAATTAAATTAAATTAGATTATTGTAATTTAAATCGTCTAAAAATAAATAAATAAATAAATAGTAATGGTTATCGTCGATTAAAGACATTTATTGCTATTATATTAAGATCATTTACTTCTTCAATTTCTATCAGCAGGTAACGTTACTGAGAGATGACATATCGAACAACTATTGGCGCGAAATAAGGAAGGCCGCAGTGGCAAGGTTGTTCCAGTCCATTCACAGTGACTGGTCGATCATATGATCTACGATTGTCACAGATCCGTCATTATGTCTTTCCGAGAAGGGTGTGACAAAAGGTAATCAGCGATCTACCTAAATTTTTTTTCTCTCAATTTTTATATCAACGCTTGTGAAGAAACACGTGAAAGGAGTTTAGACTGAGAAGACAGGAAAAAGAGAATCGAAGCAACTTCTAGTTCGATTGCATTAGAAATACAATGTTGCACAGTTATGCAAAGTAGTGAAAGGATCGTTTAACGTCCGCGTCGCAACATGTTCCTCGGTTTTCTCGTCGCAGATCGAACGATAATTGCATCCAGCCTTCGACAATGATCGCGTTATTGGTTCAATAAGAATCTTTTTTTTTTCAAATTCTTTGTGTTTTCGAAAAAATTTAATATCGTACGTAATATTTCAATACAGATCTTATTTTCTATATCTCTTCTTCTTCGTACTTTAAAAAAAAAAAACGCAACATCGTACATAATGTGTTGCATGTCGATTGTAGTAATTTACATATGTACATTTATTCGTGTATGTATAAAATATAGTAATAGTCTATTTGATTGAGATACAGTAGTGTGGTTTCCATCGAAGCTATTATTTAGATATTCTGAATACTTTACCTTTTTATACATTATATATTATTATGTAACCATTATATAAGTCAATACTGAATATATAGAATATTATTGCATATATAAAATATTATTACATACCTTATTTGCCAAGAGTTGCTCAACTTGCGTGAGTGTCTTCTGAGTGGTGCTTCGTGAATTACTTTGTAACTGTACAAACAAACGAAAATATATGCATGATTGAGAGATCAATTACATCTTAATTAATGTCTTAGATAAATTCTGAATATTAAATTGAAAATATATATTAATATTGAAAAGACTTTTAAACGGCGGTATCTACTTACCAACGAATTCAGAAAGACCAAATCATCGAACGTAGTACCAAAAGCATTCTGTTGTTGCGGATTTAACAAATTCTTTTGTAAATCCAACGAATTTTTTTGAGAAGATGTTGCTGTTCCAGATGTTCCTACTTGTGATGCGATATTGGCCCTTTGAGCCGTTGTTGCAGACTCTGGAGTAGTAGTACGTGCTGTAATCGTGGAAATTGTTGGGGCCGTTGTCGTTGTGGTAGTAATAGTGGTCGTTGGTGCCGTAGTAGTAGTAGTAGTAATTGTTGTTATAGTTGTTATTGGTGATGGTGGTGATGCCATCGTAGTAGTAGTAGTAGTACTAGTAGTAGGTATAGGAGTTGTACTGGATGCAACAGGCGTTGATGGCGGTGGTGGAGGAGGAATGGAACCTATGTTGGCTTTAGGAACCCCAATCGCATTAGAAAATGGGGTAAAGACTTCAACAAATGGATTTATCGGTCGTGCTGAGATCGGACCGTTTGGTTCTGACGAATCGTCCTAAAAGAGAAAACCATTTACATAATTTCACCTTTGATAAATAATAGAAAAGTAATAATCGAAATGTTTAAAGAGAATTCCTTTTTTCAAGAAAGTAATTGCAAGGAACAGTTAGATATTCAAAAGGTAAAGTTCAACGGATACGAACCAGAGTGTTTGATGCAACTGAAGCTGTTATTACCGGCGAGGAGGTAGTAATACCAAAGATCTGGTCCAAAGGATCCCTCCATGGGAATCCAGGCGGAGCTGTGACTCGCCTGTCTGGTTGATTATTCAGAAGATTCTCAAACGATGGTACAGCAGGCGATGGCCCCTTGTTTGCAGCAGTCTAAATAATATATTTAATAAGTATAAAAAAAAATATCTAATGTAATAGATAGAATAATGTAAGAGATACGGTATCTGTATAATATATGATTTGAAAATTGAAAATTTTTTTATCTTTTTGATTTTAATAAAATGCATTATAAAGATCAACATCGTTTATAACTGATGCTCATCTTTAGTTTCCAAGATGTATACATAAAAGAATTTTTGACGTTATTAACAAAGTATACTTTTTTCTTTGGTAATTACCATTAGTATTTTACAGACAAGTTCAAAGTACAGTAGAATCTCTACTGAAGAAAAATATTTTCTAGTAATAGATATTTTCTTTTGTACTAAATTATCTTATATTAATCGAACATAATGTAATATAAGAAATTACGTTCAGTTAATATTTCATTTATGGATAATAAAGACGTTATATACAACTTTCCCACAATCTGAAGTAACATGAAAAATTCAATTCAGATGGAAAAGACATAGAAAAGGGTTTCGAGGTTTCGAAGCAAAAAGAATATATCTCCACAGTAGTATTTATATTTTAGAAAATTTGAAAGAAAAAAAATATATACTTTATATCGAAACACAAGCATTTTCTTAATCTCCATTCACAATTTAATACCATCTATTATACAATATTCTATTATCCAAAAATCCTACTAACCAAACATCTTTCTCTTCCCTACTAGTTCGGAAATGAGAGACTCTACTGTATTCGAGGAACAATATCTCAATAAAAGGCGTAAGTGAAGGACAGGAAGCCGTTAAATTCCTCTTATTCGTTCAACTTACAGCTACCGAATTTATATTCACACCGAGAACGCGTGGGTTAGAGGTGGAAGCCCCATCGGTCCAATAATTGACGAACTTGTCCTGAAACATTCGACGTTGCAGTCTTTTTTTTCTCCTTTCTTTCTTTCTTTTCGCTGCGGAGATATGTTGCAGCGCTGAAAGAATCAGCCGCGGCGTCGTTGTAAATCATGTTCTGTCTCTCTTGCTTTCTTACCTGTCCGATGTACACGGAGCTGCGTTGACCTCCGGCCTCTTTCGTCCTGGTGGCCTCGTCCCTCTCTCGATCCTGGACGATACGACCGCCCTGCGAATCGGTCGGCGGTCGACCGGTACTTACTATCGGCGTCACCGACGCTGTCCCCATTTGCGTATTCAACAGGGCATTGCTCTAAACAATGCAATATCATACACGTTTTTTTTAAACTGTTGAAACGAGCCTATATCGCGAAGATATACGAAATACCGGGATGAGATTAATAGCGAAACTTTGATCGATCGTTCTGCATCGGGCGAGAAGTGACGGCCGTCCCGAGAGATTTTTTTATGAAAATAATCAGTGACAGAAACTTGTTTATTATGTAAAGTACAAAGAAAATTTCTTGAAAAACGATGTAATTGAAAAATTGAAAGATTCTCGAATTATATTACGATTATAAGTGATCAGTAAATTTCCTGACAAAGAAGAAGATTTTTTGGTCATTTATTATTATTATATGTAACCAAGAAAATTTCTTCATTTTGGTTACAAGAATGTTATTAACTGTACTTTCTATGAAGATAAGAATAATTGCAATTGTGGTAGAATTCTATTTCATACGGGGTAGATGAAATGACAATCACATAAATAATATAAAAGATTCCTTTAAAGGGATGTTCCTACCCCTAAGATCGTTTTCCAGTAAAAAAAGAGAATTGAAATTTAAATGAACACGGTAATAATAAATAAAGAACAATCAATTGATATTTTCACTATAATCGAGGGACCTCGCTGAGATAATCGGTGGGAATGAACGATGAATGAAAATGATATATTTTTCTATTTTGAAGAGTTTATCGAATCCTATAATAAACTTCTGCGTTATTTGATTTTCTTCGTTCTCTGCCACATTTCGCATGGAAAGTTTTTAAACTGTGGAATTTCGAAATGTGAAAGACACCAAATCTACTGAAAATTGAGTGCGTTTCAAAGTGCGCGGTGTATGAAAATGACGAACATGCGACACACACATAATTAATTATTTACAAATTTACAATGAAATTATGTACAACTTCCCACTATTTAATTGAAACAATCTGTATGGAAAATATTTGAAATAGTGAAATAAGTTGAAGTAGGCATTTGATAAATCTTTCTTAACATTAAACTAGATCGAAATATAGACTTTAGAATAACGTGGACTAAGAACTGTAAAGAATTTAGAAGAAAGACAGTAATGTAATTAATCGATACGAAATTGGAAAATTAGTACTACCAAAGAAGCTACTTCAACGAAACCAAAGCGTTAAACAAGAAGCAAGTATTCTGCGCCATTGTTGCCATAAAAATTACAATATCAGTTGTAATTAAAAAATTACATTATAAAAAATTATGTTACAAATATATATAATATATAAGAGGAAAAAAAGAACAATTGAATGTCAAAAATTTACAGAAAACCTCATGTAAAAACATGTAAAAAAAACTTAATATTTACATCCTAAATTTAGAATGAAAAATCTCCAATCCGGAAGTTTAAAAAGTTATAAAATTTTAGAGATGTACGAAGTAAATTTTGAAACAGAAGTTACTTTTAATTAGAATTATCACATGATGAAAGATTCATCAGTTATTTACAATCTTTTATTAATTATAAATCTTTATAAATCTTACATGATAGTCTCAAGTCTGTCTCAAAACTTCTTCATGGCTTTAGGGATAGAAAACTTACAGCGAATACAAAAAATTATGTAATAACTTATCACATATACTGCAAGTATCTCTAAAACTTTATAATTTCCCGAATTTCCAGATTTGAAGATCTTCCCTTATTCGACTTTCCAAGGAAGCTTCTCAACTTTCCACATTTTATGCAACAATGACAACAATGATCGTCGAAAAAGAGGACGTCAAAAAGTAGCACATTAAATGAGAAAACGAACTGAGTTGATTCACTTGGAACGGACCGTATACTCGTCACGTGTACGAGCAACGGCGCACGAACGGCTAACGATCGATGATGATGAACAGGAGATGGAATAAGAGATACCATTTCGTTGATGCTCGGGAGGCTAGCAGGGGTACCAAGTGGCCCAGTATTATCGGGTCCACCTCCATTGGGGCCGACGATCGCGTTACCAGAAAGACGAGCATCAATGGTGGCGGGAGTTTGGGCGTTTCTCGTCGTTTCAGCGACAGGTCTATCGTTATTATCGTACACCGGGCCTCGATACTGATTGTAAGTGCCTTGGTTAGCCTGGTTATAATACGGCCTGTTAGTGGTAGTGGAAGTGCTAAGTGTGAACACAACCTCGACCGGGCTCCTAGGTGGATCCGGTATTATCGTTCCATTCGGGAATTTCCGGACCAGCCTGCCATCCGGGAAGATACCGAATATCACGTACGGGCTGTCCACGTTCCTAGCATCGATCAGGTTGTCCTCCGGCCGTTTTCTCACGATCGTTTTGTTCGGATAGATTCCGTACACCAGGTAGTCGCGTAAAGGCGCTCTGGTACTCGAGCTCGTGCTGAACCGTGGTGCGGGTGTCAATCTGTTGCCACCGAAACGACCTAAATACGGTGTCGTTGGACTCTGGAAAGTTAGCCTAGATTGGGGGCTAACTGTTGTCTGTGCGCTGGTTCCAGGGGTTCCAGTTTGCACGGACATGGTCGTTGCTTCGGTGGGAACACCTCCAGGTGTACTCGTGAAAGTTGGCATCGCGGTTGTACTGTCCAACGAGGCTGGACTCGTCGACGTCGTGGTTTCAGTAGACACAAGATTCTCTTCTATATTGACGGTAGTGGTGGTTTCTGTCAACGGGGTGACAGTGACGATGCCCATTCTTGTCGTCTGAGGTGTCGACGTACCCTCGTCAGGCACGCGTCCTATACTCGTCGGCGTCGTCGTCTCAGTCGTGGTCGTCGGCGTCGTCGTTTCGACCGAAAATGAAGTGGTTGTGATGAAAGAAGAGTCGGGAGACAATGAAGTGGGAGAGGATGTGGTCGAGGAATCTGGGATCGTGGGAGTTGCAATTTCGGTCGTTTGGCCGATTCTCGAACCTGCCGTCCTTTGGGCGGTTGTTGATGTGGTATCCTGGAAACGGGCAACAACAGTTGGAGTTTCGTTCTCGAGGGTTGGGGTCGTTTGGGGGATATTTTCGCTGGGCGTATTAGTAGTAGTTTCCGTGGATGGCATTGGACTCGACGTTAGCAGAGACTGATTAATAGTGACTCTGTCCATGAAACTAACATCCAATGGCGCAGTGGTTGTAATTGATAGCGTGGTGGCTTCGAGGGTTTCGTTATCAACGGTTTCAGTGGTCAGAGGTACCAACTGAGTCGTGGACTCTGTTGTATGGTTAGTTCCCACAAGTACATCGTTTACACGTTGAACCGAGCCTATGACAGGCGCCATCGTGGTTTGATCGGTTTGATTCGTTACAGCGGATACAAATGGTGTGGTAGTGATCATATTTACAAGAGAAGGGATGGTTTCGGGAGCTATGGTAGTTACTTCGGGTTCGAGAGTGCCAGTGTCTGTCACAAGCTGTGATGTTACGGTTGTGAGACCGCTAACCACGGTGGTTCCCGCAGGTTCTGTGACACTTCCTGTAACTTGGTCAGAAGCTGTTTGAGGATTCATCGTTGTGACTAAATTTGACGAAAACAGATTGAACGTGTTAGTGGTTAGTTCGAAGTTCATGGTGGATGTGATTGTGGTTTCTGAGCTTTGTGTGCTGATGATTGTCTGTGTCTGAGTCGTAATGTCGGGATCTATCGATCCTCTATTCGACAGGGTAACTTGTGACCCGATTTCTGTCGTAAACGAGGGGGTCGTCGACTCTACGAACTCGGTAAAAGGTCCTAATGCTACCGGTGTGGTTCCGTTCTGTACACTCTCTACTTTGTCGTCAGATATGTTACTCCGAGGGATCGTTGTTGGTGTATCTGTCGAATTTTCAGAAGATATGGTCGTAGTAGAGTCTACCTCGTTCTGGGGAGAATCAACGAAGAAAGTAGAAGATTTGGGCGCAACTACGGTGGTTGACGTTGAGTCTACGCTTTCTGTCGTGACATCCGGGGGAACGGACGATGTTTCCGCAGCTTGAGTTGTGCTGAATACGTCTGAGTTCGATAAACTCGGTCGGTCTATCTCGTTTTCCATCAGGTCTCCTAATTCAGACGTGACATTCGAATTTTGCCTTGCTGTCGCTTCTTGAGTATCGTTTATCTCTTCCGAGAGGAGTGTCTTGGCAATGGACATTAACTCTGTCAACAAAGTGTCGTTGGTGGAAGTGACGATCGACGCAGTGGTTACTTCAACGTCTAACGTGGGACTCGAGGAGTCGTTTGAATCGCTTACGGCGGTTGACTCTGTGTTCGATACTGTCTGAGGATCTTGTGTGACTGTTGTAGTTGTTATTGTTTCTGATGTTGTGCCTGTGAATGCATTCAATCCGTCCTGCGTGCTGACTTCTCGATTGGGTACCATCGTGGATGACGAAGTAGTGATTGAACCTACTGCGTTTTGGGTGGTCACTTCTTCGGTCGTTCCTAAACTCGATTGATCCGTCGTAACTCCTTGACTAGTTGTCGTCTCGTCCCTTAATTGCGACAGAGACTCCAAATTACGGTCATCACCCGAATCTGATACCACGTTCGATATTTCCGTGAGAGGCAACGTCGTCGTCGAATCTTGATTCGGTAGCATAGTCGTCGACAGAGTCGCTTGCAATCGCGACAGAATATCTTCCGCAAAATCTATCAACCTGGTCCGAATCGTCGACGTAGATATCGTCGTGGTTGTCTCCACGTCATTCCCGTTATTTGAATCCATCTCGGTCGTTGAAGCATCGGTCGAGCTGATATCAGCTATCTGCGTGGCAGTAACATCAGACAGTGGTATAGTATTGATCTCGGGATTTTCGGAAGTAGTCGCCGTGTTGGTGACGGTTGTCGTCTCTGTCGTATTCTCTGATACGTCTACTCTCGACGTGACATCGACGTCGCTGATCGAGCTCTGCACCTCGTTGTTACTGTCAGTGGAACTCGTACCTGCCTCGACCTCGGTACTGCTACCTTCAGAGACGGAGCTCGTAGTTGTGGTAAAACTTACAAGTTCCTGGTTCGTCGAACCATTATCTGACGTGGAAGTTTGAACGTCATCCGCATCCGTGACATTCATCGTCGTTTCATCCGCAGCCTGCGAGGACGACTCTGTGCTGGCTGGTTCGGTGACAGGCACAGAACCGACTTTGACGGAAATCTCTGCCGGAGTAGAAGACGAATCTGTACTGGTGGAAATTTGTTCAGTAGTGGAAAGCGATTCTGCGCTGGTGGAGGCTTGTACTTCGGTACTAGAGGACAGTTCTGCGCTCGTGAAAATTNGGCTTGTACTTCGGTACTAGAGGACGGTTCTGCGCTCGTGAAAACCGAGTCGGTGGTCGTAGGGGTTTCAGGGAATCCTGCGGTAATCGCGAGGGTGGAGTTCTCCGGGTCCTCGGATAATCTCGGGGTCTGTGTACTATCCTGAGTAGTGTTCGCGATGGTGTCTGGGGTGATGGTTGTCGCTACAGTGGGACTTGTCGTGTCATTGTTAGCGTTATCGCCGACGACGTTAGCGATCACAGTGGCGTTAGAGTCTACCTGGGAAACCCTGTCAGCTTGTTGCTCTTGCAGCTGTACACTCGTGTTTCGCAATAATTGTTCGTTCCTGATGCTGGCCGACTCCAGTGCCTGATAAATGGTCAAGAATCTCGGCTCGCCGGGGCTCGAGATGTCGATCGGTGGTGCCGAACCAGAGTTCTAGAAACAGAAATTTCATGCATGCAGGAGGTGCTGTATGTACATGAAACTCAGTGCCGGGTCGGGACTGGTGACTCTTCCTTCCATGTATTGTACAGTTTCTACGTTGCGTTAACGCACGTCTATCGGTGTATTTACAATAACACGAAGATCCGCATACGACACGATCGTTGTTCGTTCTTTAAGATGAAAGACAATCTGACGTGCAATTACAGATTACAAAAGTTCATCGGTCATTTTATTGATTGAACAATCGAGTGAGCATACACACACCATCTCTTGGTAAAGATACGAACTAAGCAAGGAAGAGGAGAAACCGAGGTTGCATGAATGCATCAAGGAACACGGGCATTAGCAAAGCAACGGTGAACTAGAAACTCGTTCTTCGGGCGAAGGATCGTTGATATAGAGACTGGTTGCCCGCTCACTTTGATTTTTTTTTTCTCTCCTTTTCATCGCGATTTCTCACAGCTGTTAATCCTCTCTCACAGAGGTCTCCAGTGATATGTCTTCAGCAACAGCTGTTGGAACAATGTCGGAACGTGATTCCGGATATGATTTGAAGTAATTCTTGAAAATTATGTACGCGTTAAAAATTCTTAGAGAGAACAGGTCAAAGACGACAAAAAGAAAATGTCGATTTCATCAAAAGTAACATATGTTGGTAATACTCGCAGGCTCTTTTGCACGTGAATTGATGAAAATCGGGTTAAAATCCCTCAAATTCGAGCAACTTGTTACAGAAAATCCGAGGTCGAGGCTGTCCCGAGAGAAAGTAAATTCGCGACCTTAAATATCTTTCTTTCTTTCTTAATTATTTGCTTCTAATCACTTGGATCGACCTACATGCCTCAGATGTTACACAGTTGAGACAATTTTGAACGTACACACACGTAACACAGCATCCATTTACTTTCACTCGTTACCGCTTCAAACACCGTGGAAAAGCACGGTCCGCGAAAATTTGCCCACGTAATCAGAATGCGTTCGTATTCGAAAGTTCGGTTCAGTTACGTTGAATTTCAACGAAACTGGATCGGAGTCATAACTCAGTTACGCTTATTCAATTCTCGCGGGTTCGTGAAAGTCGTGGGAGTATTCATTGAAGGCAGAATCGTACAAATTGATTTTATACTACAATCGTAACGATGATACTGATTTATTTTGATTTTCTGAATTTCTACAAAAACGTTTGAAGATAGTTTTCGAAGATAAAACAACGCATTTTTAGAAGATAAATATTATATTTTAGAAGATAAAACAACATATTGATTAATTAATTGATGTTTTTCAATTGCGATTTCACCATTTACGTTTAATAATTCTCTGTGTAATTTCGATATAATGCGAGAGAACAATTTATGGACGCGATTAAAAATAAGAACGAACAACTGCATGTCGCGTGCGATCCAAGAACCAGAACATTTATTATCAAAGATATATTATAATATTGTATAACACTGTGTATATGAATTATGGTGATAGTAAAACAACGTAAGTATCTGTACACATTAGTAAACGAAAATGACCCACGATAATTAAGTAGTATAAATCACAAAATTAAAGGTAAACGTTAATCACAAGTAGGTTATATACTTTTTTGTTCGTTTTCTTGTGTTACTTATAATCTTTTTTTCTCTTTTTATAATTCAACCATAAAGAAAGTTGCAAACGGAGAATTATTCACGACATTTATCGTGTGGCACCTATATGGAAAAATATACAAAATTATATTAACAAAGTATGAAATGAATAAAAAAAAAAAAGAAAAAAAAATCTTTTAATATTAATATCGATGATATTTTTAAAGAGAACTCAATAAATCCTTTGTGGACGACGAATCGCTATAATATCAATGGAAAGAAAGAATGATTAATAATCTGACTCAAGTCTGGGCAAGTTCTATTCGAAAAAGATAGAAAATAACAAATTGAGATAATGAATACTTCTATTCAAATTGAATAAATCGTTTACGAATTATTTTTCATCCGAATTAATTCATTGAGATAAAATCTTTAGATACTGGATCAAGTATAAAAAATTGTTTCACATGATAAAAAAATAGTGAAATAATATCGAGAAAAATCATTTGTTCAATTAAACTGATTGCCACTTCCAGATAATAACGAGTCAAATAAGACGACGTATTATTTAAATAATCATTATTCGAATATTGCCCAAGCTAGATCTAGCCAAGTATGAAAATCCAAATGATTAGTTCAATGCAGTTTATTTATATCGATGTCATTAGAATCGAGACTTCCAGACGGAGTTGTGATGACACCAATGTGATCGGTCCACGATGGTGGCGAGACTGCTCCGATCTCCTCGGCTACCTTCGTCGTGAAAACCTTTTAAGCACACAAAAAACGACCACACTGACTGATTGTTAATCACCTACAATTTTCTTCTCCTGCCATGTAATCTTACCTTAGTTAATCATCGCCACGATCCATTTCTTTCACATACGACCTTCCATAATTTAACGCTACTTTACGACTTTTTTTTTCTTTCCTCGAGAACGAACACATTTATAATTTAATTATTACTACAATGTTTCTATGTCAATTCGAGTGAATGATATCGGATGAATTTTACTATTGAGAAGTTACGATGCAAATGAGTGGATTTCTATGCAATTTTGTATTTTTGGAAATATAATTTATCAAGTGCTGTAGAGAACACTTCAGGTATTTTAGATATTTCATATAGACGTACTTTCAATCTATATGTGTTCTATGCGCTTTAATATTTCCAATAAATACATAAAAATTTGCAATCTCGAAGAGTATTTCGTTCGAAGCAATTGAAGAAACATTTTGAAGAATGTAGGAAATTATATCGTATTTAAAATGTAATTAATTTCTTGTTAGTACCTCCTGAATATAATTTGTGCTTCTTAAATATTTAATATATGAAAAATCTTACCTCTACAGGTGTAACTGGCGTAGTCGACGAACTAGTGATCGATGGCACAGTGGGCTGATAAACATTATTTTGTTTTCTAACGAACAACTCCGCTCCTTTGTATCTCGCGCTAAAGCGGGGCGGTTGTCCACTCGGGGTAATTCTGGGTGGCGAATTCTGCACAAAAAAAAAGAAAAGAAAATACACTGATTACATCAAAATCATACTCGATCGATTTATAAATTCTTCTTTTATAGAAAAATAAATTCTTCTTTTACAGAAAATTTAGTCTTATTAACCCCGTAGGATCCACTTCTATAATATTATCAGAACAGAAAATTTTACGTGTAAGTCCCCGTTTAAAAAATAATGTTTCATACAATTTCATAAGCGTTTCTAGAATAATGTAATAAAAAAATTGTTTCTTCTTTAAAGTCCAGTGAGCCCTTAAAGGGTTAATAAAATCCCAGACAAATCGAACAATCAGGATGAATATTTACCGCGTTGTTAACGTTACTGTACGACTCGGAGAACACAGGTGTCTTGTTACCAAGAGAGCTGAGCAATGGTGCCACGGTGCTTCTCAGTTGCTCGAGCAGCGTGTTGTTCCCACTGAGAAACGTGCTTCTGGTCGGATTGAAGATGTTCGAGTTACCGATGTCCCCGTTACTGCTGTCGATAATCCCTGATGTCGACTCGTTGGCGATCTTCAGGCTCACTCGCGGTTCCTGCGCTACCGATCGAGGAGACACCGTCGTGGTCTTCAACGTAGCATGGTACTTTGTCGATCTAGGAGTGATGGCGACTCCTGCACGTCTGTCGACCTTGGTACTCGACTCGACTAAGGTCGTCGGAACCTCCGAGTGTCTTCTGTAGGTCGCGGTTCTAGGACGAAACTCAAGCTTCTTAGTCTGAGTAGCTGGTCTGTCCGTGGTTATCGATCTGTCATCGATACTCTTCACCAAAGATTTCTTCCTCGAGTATCTGCTAGTAGCTACCGGCATATTCGTGGTGATCGTAGCTTCGTCGTTCGTTTTCTTCTCGTCGATAGACTTCTCCTTGGTCCGTTTGCTATAACGAGGTCTAAACATGGGCTTGCCAGCGCTGTTGGAAAATTTCGATTTTTTAGCAACGCCGTCTTGCGGTTGGGACGTTTGCGATTTCCTATGCGTGGGTGCGTACGGTTTCTTCGGTGACGGCGTCGTGGAGCTCTGTTCGATCGGCGTAGACTCTTGCAATTGGAATTTAGTGTTGCGCGATTGATAGAGATAAGGTTTCTTCGGTTTAATAGTGGTGACGTGATCGTTGGTCTCAGTACGTCGAGTAGAGTACAGCGAAACCTTCATGTTCTTGATCGTCGAGTCTTCTTCCTTCGACTTTTTTCCTGCTCGACCGCCGGACAGACGAATCCTCGTCGAGTCGACGGCGGTCTCCGATCCCTGTTCCGCGGGTGCGATCACCGGAGGGTTCGTGGATAATACGTACGGTTTAGTGGTCTCCTCGGTGGCGGTTCTCTCCTCGATCGAGATCGAGGTGACCATACGTTCCGCAATGATCCGCCCTTTCTTTAAACCGTTCGGTCGGCCGGTGACCTTCGACGAATCCTCGTGGTCTTTCCTCGAGGATTTCACGTTAACCTCATCCCGAGAGCTTTCCACGGAAGTGGAAGGCCTGTTGCTACGTCCCGATGCCGTGGCGGCGGTTTCGGTCGGCCGGTGACCTTCGACGAATCCTCGTGGTCTTTCCTCGAGGATTTCACGTTAACCTCATCCCGAGAGCTTTCCACGGAAGTGGAAGGCCTGTTGCTACGTCCCGATGCCGTGGCGGCGGATTTAGCGTGTTCGACGACCTTGCTCGTCTCGTCGAGCACCGGCACGCCGGTTGGCCTCGGTTTGCTGAAAGAGGAGGCCGTGGTTGCGTCGAGATCATTCTCCTCGATGTTCAACTCTGGCTTCACT
>NIPQ01085568.1:8360-22373 GCA_002806875.1 Lepidotrigona ventralis hoosana | reverse complement strand
TTTTTAAATTTTTTTTTTTTTTTTTTTTTTTTTTTCAGTGATCCTTATTTCATATGTACTACATATGTCTTATAGTCGACGCGCGAAAGATTCATCAAGCAATTAAGCATTAAAATGCTAAACTCTAAAAGTAACGTACGTTGTACGTTCTAACGAGAGATTTACGTAATATTTAACTCGTACTGTTTCTCACATACGAATGCTTGTAATATGAAAATCTAATATACATGTTCATATTTTTTTTGTATACATATATATTAACTCGCAATCGTTTTCTAACAATAGGCACTATAGGTCGACGAGAGGTCGTGACGTGTAATGGCAACGTTTATTTGTGAAAGGAAAATTGAAAAAGTTAATGTGAAAATCTATATTGTTATCTGAATCAATAAATTCTGGTGTGTGTTTTCTTTTTTTTTTTTCTTACTTCGGGAGTTATTTAAATACTAAATAAATAAATAGATAAATTAATAAATAAATAAATAAATAAATAAATAAAGATGATCCAATAAGGTTACAGTAAAAATTTAAAAACTAATTACTACAAAATTCGTTGTTCCTTTCTCTACGCGAATGTTTTTTTTTTTTTATGGATTCTCTCTTTTTCTACCTCTCTCCCTTTCTGTCGTTAAATATCTTTCAATTTTCAGTTTCATCTTGCATATTTAATGACGTAGTTTTTTATGATTTTATCATATAAATTTAGTACAACAAAAAAAATTCTTTTTATACATATTAATTTTGTACTTATATGTGTATATATTCACTATATAATATACACATATATTACTCACATATAGTACTCATCATCGAAGATTTAAATATTTCTGTATTATTCTAAATATGCCCCCGTTAATAGTGAAAAAGTAAGAATTATTTATATTGCTCTTGCAGATATAATTTTCATGTATTTTCCACTTAATTTTATCTTGAGGAGAATGTAATTCACTTTAAACTGATATAAATTCAGAATTGTCAAATTCGATTTCAAGGAGTTCAATAAAATTGAAGAAAAGAAAAAAAGTCAAATTCTATCAGTGTTTTACACGAATACATAAAGATTTTATACTTCATTCTTATTTTTAACTTGTCAATTGGTGAATTCAGAATTTCTCCTTCAAAGATATAAGTGTACATTCTCAGAGTTATATGAATTTTTGTTGTTCATGATTTCAAAAACGAACAGACAAAACAAAAAGATCTATAATGTAGCTATTGGTGTAGCTCTTCATTTGTTTTTTAACTATGTAGAAAATTGATAAAAGAGTAATACACATATATTATACCAAGGTAAAAAATCACTATTAATTTTAAAGTGAGACTAATTAAAATTAAAATTTTTTTTTGAACAACAACTATTTGTACAACATAACACATAATTAATGCATTAATTCTATTTTAATGAAATAGTTTTAAATAATTTTAATGAAATAATTTTAAATAATTCTATTTTAATTCTATTTTAATGAAATAATTTTAAATAATTTTAATGAAGTGTTGGAGGAGCGAGAGAGAGAGAGAGAGGGAGAGAGAGAGTAAGTGCCATCCTTTCTGGGCATTGTTCACTTCATATTAACAGATCCTCGATGAACTTACCATTCTGATTGATCATTCATGATCGATCTCAGGTTTCCCGTATACAATTATTACGTTACAGAGCAAGTTACAAAATTGTACTGTATATTGCAATTGGTACTTCAAACTGGTCAAAATACACTAAATTTAAATTAATCACAACATTCTATTTGTGCTTGATCCGTTTGACTCTAATACAAAAAGAAAAATATCGCTACGGTTTCTTCAATATTCTTGAAGAGGTAATATTGGTCACAGAGTGAAATATACAAACGGAAAGCTAAATATCGATCATTAGCGTAATGAATGTATGTATGCGTGATTCATTATTTGAATGCTTGGAGTGTGTCCAGAAGAGAATGTCTTTCGTTCTTCAACAAATATGGAACGAAAAAGAAACAATATCATTAATCATATATATATATATATATAAATATATCGTAATAAATGGATAAGCATGTAACCTTATTACTTATTATAAGAATACCGGAATTTTGTCGATAATTTTAAATAAGACGAACGTCACGTACGTTTATGTTCTATGAATATTGTTTATGATATCTGGTATCATATAAAATTAGTAGCGGTACTAGGTGATCTACATTTCCTTAAAACGTGTAAAGAAAAAAAGGAAAAGGACAACTACTTGGCTAATGATACGATCGATTTGAAAAATTTCCGCAAGGGTTTCCCTCCTTCCATCTTCTCTTTCCCTCTCTTTTTTGTCCTTTTTTTTTTCTTTTTCGTTTCTTCCTTCAAAGTAATTACAAATCAAAATTCTATGCTATTTAAGGCAGTATTATTCCTTTGTTCACGTAATTGTTATTCATTTCTCTTTGTAACAAGTAGATCGTGTTTAATGATTCAATTTCAGAAGAAGGGATCGGAATTTAAATATATTTCACTAAATTGGTCCAATCACCCTTAATTATGGTTAGAAGAATGCGAGTTTCGAGTAATATCAAGTCAATCGAACTACCTGAACTATATTTTCCATCTATCAATGTGTCTATTGCATAAGAAAAAAGATTTAAGCTCGTTGCGAGTAAATTGATTACTAAAAATAGGCTATTGTTATTCATNTTTTTTTTTTTTTTTTTTTTTTTTTTTTTTTATTTTTTTTTTTTTTTTTTTTTTTTTTTTTTTTTTTTTTTTTTGTAAAAGAAAACTGCATAAAGTTTTACGCGAAAACTGCATAAAGTTTTACTAAATATACCGGAATAAATATCTCGATAAAAGTTAATTACTAAGTTGAAACTGTTGGGAAATAATTTCATTGAAATTTCTTCTCTCTCTGTGAGATATACTTATTACAATGAAACAGCAAGAACATTACAGATGGTAATGATGATAAGGCAACAGCGTCAAAGAAAGGGGGAGAGGAGAGGGAAATCGGACTCGAATCTCGGGGGGGCCACTGTAACGCGATAACAAGCAAATATCGATGGCTTTCAGCCTAGCCTCTCGTTTAAACTGATTTCGGAAGGATCTCGGGCATAACGATCTACGATCAACTGGCATTGTCGGGTTGTGTGTCTCGATACTCTTCACTCTCTCTGTGAACGAGGACATGAACGACCGTGGCGGCGGATTGTCGTCTGAGCAACGCCGGTCTCGAAGGCGGTGCTGAATTCTCTGGACTGGGTTCTGTAACGAGTATGCTTACATCGGTAGATTCGATTGGCAGCGGAGCTGGTTCAGGGGTTGGTTGTTGTTTCTTTCGGAGGCTACCACAACGTCTGCTAAACGCTTCTTTGATATCACGATGCAAGGTGTTCAGAGAGAGTGTCGTAGCGCTTGGCGGAAGTGACTTGCGCTTCGTAGGAAGACTGGGGACTTCTTCATCGGGATAACTTTCAACGGCATTTTGTCGGCCGAGTGTCGGACCCCCGATTGACGATCTGTCGCAAGTTATCGTTTATTTAGTAATTTCGTCTTGACGTTCCTCTACGTCTTGAAACAGAAGTTTCTCTATTGTCGATGTGAACAGAAAATTTTGGGGGCTGGAAAATTTTACAAGCTCGAATAACATGAGAGAAAAAATGCCGGAAAAAAATTTTATTTATTTGGAGAAAGTCGCTTCTTATTTAAGCGTGAACTGCTGCAAAGCCAAATTGACGTTGTTTGGCGAAAATTAAGAAAAAGAATGATAAAGATATAGTTTCAAGTTATAATTATAAAAGAAAAAAAATCATTGTGAAGAATTTAACACATGAAGACTTTTCATTTTCAAGTATATAGTGATTTACGCATAAGAGTATAGTTTTCGCAAACCTTAATATTTAATCATCTCTGTTAATTTTCTTTTCTACGATTTGCAAGTTATCACGTGATTAAAATCTGAGAGAAATTGATCTTGATTTTGATGACCATATTTCATTTTAAACGTCAACATTTTTGTTGAAGCAGTTCATTCTCAAGGTTCAGAGTTGAGAATATAATTTACAAACAACTATTATTAACAAGGAACTAGCAACTTGTGCTTCAAGCGCAGCACTTCATTTTCATCTTGTTTCGGGTTGTATCGTCAACCATATCCTCTCCCAAAATTTTCTCTTATCCACTGTGGAACATCTTGTACGAATAAAAATGACCGGATGTTCAGATAGGTAAGATAAGAAATGCAAACCTAGTGTGTAGATCAGAGGAAGTGGCAGAAGCAACAGAGGAACCGGTAAACGATTGCTGTTCTGCAGTCGGCGAGGGACGGGATACGGTCAGAGCGGGAGGAGGCAGGTCCTCGTGAGTACCGGTGGCGCCGGAGAACAACAGCAGAGGTAAGTTTGGAAAAAGCCATGCCGAAGCTGTACCGAGCTCGCTGAAATCGCTGGCGTCGCTGGCCCTCGAGGACTTGCGACTACTGGCTCGGCTACCCCTATGAACATGTAGAAAAGCCGATACTTTGCCACTCCATCCACCCCCGCCCCTACCCTCGTTCCCAGCACCAGGACTCGACGTTTGAGTCTGCGAGTCCACTTCTTGAGCCATTCTTTCACGTTCCTTCTTCGCCCTGCACACAATGATACATCTGTTGCGATCTCCGTTACAAATTACACAGAAACTGTCCGAGTATTGCAGGCACAACCGAGAAAGCAGTGACTCTACGTGAAGAGGCATCGTCAGAATAAAATTACAGAATAAAATTCTTCCCATTTAGGTCACTTTGAATCAAGTTTGATGACTGCGTATATTTGAATTTAATCCTAATTGGTAGGGAGATATTCTACCTACGTAAATAAGTAAAGTATAATTTTTCAATTTAAGCTTCATTCTCAAGGAAATAAAGTTTGAACATGTACAGTTCAAAATTGGCTAGTACAAGTAAATATGTATTTGATGAAATTTTAAATTATGGTTTTAATTCTTTGAAATTGTGTGATACACTTTTGACTTATTTTCACAGATAGAATAATTTCCTGTTCGTTATTTATTATTCCCGAGTTCAGAATCAATTAAGTTCAGATACAGATTGAGAAATTGTAAACTTAATTTTCTGAGCGTTAGATGAAAAAGATTCATTCTTTATTTGCGATTTATTTATTTTTTCATGCAGTGTCATTATCTTCTTGGTTGTGCCTTCAAATCTAATACGTAATGCCCTCATCGATATCGGATGACGAAACTTATGATAATTATTCGGAAGAGGGGAGATCTCAATGATCTTGAAATATGTTGTCAAAGTCATCATTCTGAACAACCTTTTCCTATACACATTACGCAAAAATATTTTTAATACTACGTTTGTACATACATATTTTACATCAATGATGTGTAATTTTTGTATTGAAAATTTAAATTAAATTGCAATTAATTTTAAATTATATAATTATTCTGTCATCACATCAAAAAAAGAAAAACAGTTATATTCAATTATTATTTCAAAATGATGGTGAAAGCCACTGACTTATCTATCCTAAATATTGATCATTTTTTAAAATATCAGTGGGAATATCGGTATTAATTTAAGTCGGGTAGATTGAAATAATTTACAAAAATAAATGATCGGTGAAGTTTACCCTTTAAGAGGATAACATAGGATGAACCAGGTAACTGGTGATCACTTTGAACATTTCTGTTGCTTTTGAAGATATAAAAAAACTTTGTTAATAAAAATTGTTTAGTACAGAGGGGATCATAATATGACAGTAATAGTCTTTCTGTAGATGAAGAAATTTATGATTATTTCAAAGTCACCTCCATTTCTTTCAATGGAATTATATATTTTCTGCTCGATTAATCGCTGTAGTTCGATATTTTAAAAAAAGTATTAACTTTAAAGAAAGTATTTTAATTTTAATTCTGTAAAATCTATCGCATGAAAAACGAAAAGGGACAGGTAGTACTCTTATACTGTCCTTATTTTTCAAGCATAGATTTCGTGAAACTAAAGTTAAAATATCTAAACTATCAATTTTTACAAATAGCTCAATTTTCCGTAGAAAATAAAAAGCTGCACAAAGTGTACGAAAAAAAAATATAGTGTTCCATTTAAAAAAGTGAGAGTGATGTTGAAGTCTCGAAAACTGTGCTTCAGTTACAAAGGAAGTATTATAATCCCTTCTATACTAAGACAAAAGACTTTTTCACGTCTTCAAAAACAACATGATCCATACTGGATATTTTTACAAATATCTCTAAAAAACTAAAGCTGAACGACGGTAATACGCACCTATAAGAAAAGGATAATGTTCAGAGTAATGACAACACATTTCAAAGTCATTGGAAACGATGAAGTCCGAATAGTAACAAGACTGACGAGGGCGTCACACATCAATTTCAGATTCCTCCGAAACTTCCGTTTAGGAGGGTACAGTGAATAGTTATGTACTCACGTTATGTATTCTCTGATCGTGCGTTGAATCAGCCTAGCTGCTTTATCCTGACGTTTCCACATTCTCGTCGAAGAGACAATTTCAAGCTCTTTACGCGTGGGAAATTGTTTCTTAAACTTAATATCCATCTGTTCCTGCAGCTTTCGAAAATCTTCAGACTCCTCTACGTGCCCGAGGACGTGCTTGACAAGTGCGTGCAGAATGTCCAGACAATGAATCTTATTACCCTTTGCGATAGGAAGATTAAAACTAACTAACGCAACCATATTCGGCTTCGAGATTCCCAATGGCGGGTCCAGGCTTGCTATGAAATCGCTTAACTGCGAGAAATTTATGAACTGTGTCGCGTGCGGATCGTACCTACGAATTAATCACAGTTACACGCGTGTAATGCGAATGCCTGTGTCGAGTGGCGTAACCGCAGCCGTAAGAACCGTTTTACTGGTAAAAAAAAAAAAAAAAAAAAAAAAAAAAAGATATAGATTCAAAGGCAGTTCTTACTTGGACCATCGTATGTAAAACATCTCTAGATCATCCTCGACAATACCGATCTCCTCTTCCTGATGGGCCTGATTAAAGTTCTCGAGGATAATAGCAATGTACATATTGATAACAATCATGTAGCTGATTATGATGAAAGAAGTGAAATAGGTTATTGCCAAGAGAGGGTATCCGCAGTTTCCGTTCATCTGCCGACTGGTTGGAGTCGGATCGCAATCCGGTGGTTGCACCATCAACGACTCTAACACATCGTTCCAACCGGCCGACGTCATTAATCGAAACAGTAATTGCATGCTTCTACCAAAGGTTTCGAAATTTACCTACGGCAAACGAAGGGGAGGGGGAGGAGGAAAAAAAGGAAAAAAAAAAATGCAAAACAGAGAGATTGCAATTAGCATCGTCGTGTTCATGGACAACATGTTCTCGAATAGGTAAAAGTACAGATTCAGAGGGGACGAACGAGAACGTTTTAATGATCTTTACTCACCATGTCGTCGAGTGCGCCTTGCTTTTTAACATGACCAAAGACCGACATGCCAATAATGGCGTAAATGAAAGTAATTAGAGCTAACAGGGCACCGATGTTGAACAGCGCCGGAAGACTAACCACCAGAGCGAACAGCAGTTTACGAATACCTTTAGCTGCTTTTATGAGCCTTAAGATTCTACCGATTCTGAACACTCTCACGACTCGCAGGAGCGTCGGGGACACCGGAAAGTCTACCATAATGTCCTCCATTAATATTCCTAATATCGAAGCCAGCACAAGGAGGAAATCGAACAAGTTCCATGGCACCGTGAAATAATGATAACGGAGCCCAATTATTTTCACGATTGCCTCTAACCCGAAAACGGTCGTGAAAAATGCGTTGGACACTTCGAGAACGAAGAAAATCGGATGAGGCTGATCGTAATGCTCGATTCCCATTGTCAGCATGTTGAGAAATATCAAAATGAAAATTGCTATTTCGAATCTGGAAACATCGTAGTTGGTGTTTAGAAAATCACGTGTCGACGAGTGGTCGTTTAGAGTATACTTTTTTTCTCGAAACGAAGGGAACGAAAGAACGAAAAGAGAGAGAGAGAAAAAAAAAAAAGAAGAAGAAGAAAAGACCGACGAAGAAAGAAAAGTCTAAAACTTAAATTCATTACCTGCGTGAATTCGATAGGTCGTAAAACATTGCGAGGATTTGATTCATCGGACGCTTTATCACTTTTTGCGGCTTTTTACGGCCGAGTTTTTTCATGGCAGTGTAGTAGTGTTTTTGACTTTCGGTCAAAAACATTTCTAGCACCCCACCTTCGTACTGAAAACAGGGATAAACAGGATGAGAATAAGGGTAAGAGGACGAAAATGCTTCAGCGTTCGATGAAATTATCGTAAAATATATAGAGATCTACATATTTCTCAATCGGTTCTTTATCGATCGGTTTCTTACGTTCCTTACCTTTTTCTTCAACATGTTAAAGTTGTCTATAATTACTCCGATAAAGAGATTCAGTGTAAAAAAGGAGCCGCAAACGATAAATATCACAAAGTAGAAATATGCGTAGATGTTCGCTTCTCTCTGAGGTTGAAGATCGACGCCTCTCGCGTCCACTGCGTCCTGCATCACTTCCATCCACCCTTCGAAGGTAGCTACTTGAAACAGAGCCAGGTAAGCTATCCCCACGTGATCGAACGTAATTTTACTGTTCTCCCAAGAGTAATTCTTCCTCAGACAGTCGTCTTTCGTGTTTACGATCTGAGAAGCAATCGGTTCATCGATTTCGAGTTTTCCCTTGTTTCCGCTTTTTCCATTTCATTTCAATTCGACATCTCTGCGACATCGATGTCGAAGCAGAGAGAAAATGAAATGTAAGGAGGCAGGAGAGAAAGTACTCTTACTTACCGATATATCCAACAATTCGCCGTACTCGTCAACGCATTTGAAAAACTTGCCGCCAAAAAATTGCACACCCATAATAGAAAATATCAGCCAGAACACGAGACAGACGAGGAGCACGTTGAATATACTAGGTATCGCATACATCAACGCGTTCACTACGATCTAGCAAGGAGAAAAAAGAAACAGCCCGATACTTCTAAAACTCTCAAGCTTTCGAATCGGTCTACCAGCAATCTACCAGCAGTAGTCAACACAGGAATCTCTTACCCTCATGCCTTGCCATCTCGATATAGCTCTCAGTGGTCTCAGTGCTCGCAAAGTTCTCAGTGATCTTAGCACTTTTAAATTTTCGTTCTCCTCTATCAACAGACTAAATGTCGACACCTGTTCAAGAAAGATTATAAATTACGATTGTTGGAAAGACACGTACGGGCGTGTCTTCGTCATCCAGAAAGTAACATGCTGTTTTGGAAGCTGTACGTTTCAACGCAAAAGCATCCGCTGTGAATTTGTTCTTGAAAACGAAAACGGAAACGGCTACAAATGTTCGTGTCTTGCGTTCAAAAATTCAAAGTACAAGAACAGGGTACGGTGACTAAATAAAAACTGAGCAACTACTTTCATTTTCATAGCAGGCTGGTGAAACGATGATAACTGAGTTGCCGTGCAAAGCTGTGTGAATTGACTCATTTCAAGCATTTTGCAATTAGTCGGCGATTGCACTATTTCTGTCAAATCTTGCAGTTTCTTCTGTCAAGTTTGCACGCTGTAAAACCAAAAAGAAAGAAATGAACTATAAGACCAATTAACGTATATGTTTAAAAATGAATGTACTTTTAATTTGTTATAATTCAACATTAAATTTTTCAATTTTTTGGTAATTCTAAGCAGGCTTAGAGTAAGTGAATCAAGTAGAAATTTTAATAACTCGCGTAGCTACAAATATGCAAAGCTAGACAGAAACTTTCAATTTTTTATTTACATTTCTTGAAATTTTCCTTCGTTTTATATCACACCAAAAAAAAAATATATATATATATAAATATTCAAAAATATTAAATATTAAAAAAAAATTCATTGCAACGATGGAAAATAGTGCAATTTTAATCTATCAATATTATGAAATGAAAAAGGTTTATGTCACTAGTCGTAAAATATAAACTTACAATTGCTGTGCGAAAATTAACAATAAAATCGCTATGAATATACAGGGTGGCCCATTTAAGTGACCACCTAAATTGTGATGATGTAAAAAATATTTCTTGCCTAAAATGAATGGTATCCAAAAGGCTAGTAAGAATATTCTTTTCAAGGACTTTTCAAGATAATTGATGTTATTTTCATACAACTATATATATATATTTTTTGCATTGTATCATGTAGCTAGTGAATAAATACGTTCACAGGTATGTGAAGAACATGATCTTGAAAAAACTTGACTATAAATTTACCTCTATCGAGATCATAGATCTCGGCCAAGACGATTTTGGAGCCTTATATTATGATACACCGATCAGGATTTTAAGTTACTAGAAGAGATTATCATTGACGATGTAATGAATAGTAAACATCTTTGTCTACATTTAATATTATAAAGCTCTCGATTATCACGTCTCAGCTAAGATAGAGGTAAATTTATACGTAAAGCTAAAATTCTAATTATATTCCTTGCATATTTCTTTCACCAGCCACCGCGATACAACAAAAAAAATATATATATATATATATATAGTTGTATGAAAAAAAAACATCAATTACCTTGAAAACTCTAAAAAAAAAAAAAAAATAACTTTGGAAAAAAATATTTTTATTAGCCTTTTGGATACCATTCATGTTAGGCAAAAAATATTTTTTACATCATCACAATTGGAAAAGATACTTAGGTGGACCATCTTGTACATCGGAAATGGCGATGGCGTAGGGCAAGATTGGACAATATTGCTGAAATTCAGTGAAGAATAAGCGTTCGGGGATTGTGCTCGATCACATGATTGAATGCGACATATTAATTTGGCACGTACCTGAGTCCGCGAGGCGACATATATAACAAAATTGACAAAGAAAATACATAAAAATGAAGAAGACAGTGAGAGAGAGAGAGAGAGAGAGAGAAACAAATAGCGGTATTCGTGACACAAGTAAGTCACGATCGGCGGAAACGAAAAATCCATGCAGCCAACGATGGACGTCAAGATTTTATACTACATGCGTCCGCGCGCACGTATGTACCGCCTCTGCTTGCACATACACGCACAAACACATATACGATTGAAACCGATGCTGCTTGCATCGATTAATAGCTCTACTTACAAAGACAATTATAAAATCCAAGATTGTCCAAAAACTGGTGAAATATTTGCAGAAACCCAGAGCTAACCACTTGAGCAGCATCTCAATGCTGAAAAGCGCGCAGAAGCCAAGATTGGTCCAATAGAGGATTTTCTTCAAAAATGGATTATCGTCTAGATAAATATCCTCGAAACAAAGCGTTATGGAAGATGCGAAAATTAAAACTAGGATCATCCATTCGAAGCCGGGCGTATCGACGACTGACAGTATCATCGTTCGCATTTTAATCCACTTTTTCCCGATAGCCGTCGCGATACACCGATCGATACAGGTACACCTGTGCACAATATACAACGTCGTGTTGCTGACATGCTCGTGATCTATATATCTCGAGATGCGGAAATGAATTATTATTTATTAAGAGAAGCAGACTCTTACTTCTGGTAACACTGCCGGGGGAAGCAGTCTTGCGGTTCTTTGCGGCGATTACTCCTTCCAAAACCCGGGAAAGAACCCATGCCGTCGATGTATTTCCCTTTGCTGTCCCTTCTACCACCGACTGTCAGCTCGTCCACGTAGCTGACGAGCGCATGCCAAGGTCGTTTCGGCACCCGGTCCTCGTGCCGGGTAGGAAACGGATCCCTCTGAGGTAGCATCGCGACACTTTCCTCCGCGGGTGCTTTGTCCGAGGACGAGCCTTTTACCAGCTCCGGTGGTTCCCCTGGACAATCCTCCTCCTTGCTTCCGTTCGTTTCGATCTCCTTCGCCTCGCTGGAATAATTGTTCTCGTCGCAGGGCGAGTCACCGTCTTTCTCGTCCTCCTTCTCCCATTGCTCGTACTTCTGTTCTTCCGTCTGAGATTGAGAGTATACCGGATCGTAAGTAAAAACGGGCTGATTTAAACTTTCTTGGTAAGATCTATTGTAAACGTTGTCTGTTGGAAGGCTGAGTACAGTCTCTTGAATGGCGTATTTAGTCTCGTTGTCAGATCGGTCTATTACACGCCGCACGATCTTCTCGAAACGGGGATCTCCTCTGGCTTTGCCTCTGGCGGCGGCCTGCGTCAGCCGTGAACATTTGTTCTTCCGTATGATCGAACGGATGCGATCGAACGACCTAGCGAGCTTCGAATCCTCGCCGACCTCCTCCTTCTTCTGCTTCAACTCCTCCGAATTGAAGCTGTTGAGCAGCAAGGCAAGAAAAAGATTCAACACCATGAAGTTACCCATTACCAGAGCCGGTAAAAATATGGCGAAGCAAGCCTCGGGCCCGTCCTCTTGCTCGGCCCGCATGCAGTCCCACAGCGGCTCGATCCATTCACCGCAAAGTATACGAAATATCATCATGAACGAGTGAAAGAAATCGTTGAAGTTCCACCGTGGAACCGGGTCCGGGTAAAACTTGTCCAAAGTGTAGTCCTTACTGAACAATTGCATGCCGATCACGGCGAATATATAGATCACAATCACCAGAACTAAGGTGAGATTCCCAAGGGCGCCGATTGTCGATATAATAATACTCAGAAGAACCTTCATGGTCGTCCAAGATTGTGCCAGTTTTAACACACGTAGAAGCCTCAGTCCGCGTATGACGGACAGGCCGTCTACCAGCTCGAAGGTAAGATCTATCAGAGACGCTGACACTATTATCAAATCGAAATTGTTCCATCCGTTGGTGAAGAAATCTTTGCTCAGCGCCAACAGCTTCAGCAAGCATTCGAAGGTGAAGATACTGGTAAACACTTTATTACCGATGTTGAGCGCCTGCCGTATCGACTCGCTCATCCCGTGATGCTCCATCGCCAGAAAGCCGGTATTCAGGACGATGCACAGTGTGATCGTCAACTCGAATAGTGGATCTCTCACTACCTAGATACGAGCCACTGGTCAATCGACGAGAGNGTTTTTTTTTTTTTTTTTTTTTTTTTTTTTTTTTTTTTTTTTTGTTTTCTCTTTTGCTATATTTAACTTCATTCACATTGTGTTTTATTAATAATCGGTTCGCTACTCGTATCCGCAACGAATACCGAACTCGTTATAATATTTTTTTGAGATACTTGCGTTCATTTCCGAAGACGCTCCTCTCTCGAAGACGCTACTTTTACCTTCTGGCATACCTACCTTATACAAACAATTCTGAAATCGTAGCCAACCCTCGTAATCTATACAGCATTGGATGCATTTTTCACAGTTTCTATCCGGAAGACCATCTGCAATTCACAGTAACGAAGCATTGTAATTCTATCTCGCACGTGTCGAATGCGTACACCACCGTGCATAAATAATAGCGCAATTCCAATTATCAAAATTATCTTTATATTTTCATTACGTCTGAACAATTACAATTTTCTACTATTTTCTACTATCGATCTTCTGCATTTTCAAATTTCACATTCAGGCTAGAAACACATATATCAATCATTTTAAAATTTCAACAATGCAGAGCCATCCAATTATTATAATAGTATTTTACATTGCAATAATTTAGAAGTGTTCAAATACTTATGCACGGTAGTGTATATATACAGAATAAGTCTTGTAAATACGACAATTTGAAATATCATGAGGAAAGATATTTCAAACAAAATTTGCGCAATATTCAGGGAGACGCATCGTTTTGTTATTTGTTTGCTTTTTTACCGACTATAGATACGAAGATCATCTTCACTTTTTTAACGATATATTTTTTGATCCATTAATCGATATTCTTTGTAAAGAAGTATTAACTTGTGCATATTTCAAAAACCTGTCAGTGTAAGGGATACTTATACGATACTTAATAATAATAATTGTCTTTCATTCATAAATTTTATAAAATTGAAGTTAAAATATCTCTCTCTATTGAACTAATAATTTTTCGACACACATAGATCGATACTTTTTCACGGAGGATGTCGAGCTGCATCGATTAATGAATTAAAAAATATA
>NIPQ01085183.1:0-22509 GCA_002806875.1 Lepidotrigona ventralis hoosana | reverse complement strand
CAAAAGTGAATGATTTCCACCTAGAAATCGAGTAATTAATAAATATTCAATGAATTAGACAGAAAAGTATATGTATCCTTGTCACGTGATGGCGCTGTTCTTTTCTATACTTACGTGCTGCCATCTACCGGATCTATCGGATTGAGGCCAGAAACTCGGAAATGTAACAGGAAATGTAACAGGAATATATAATATGCATGGAGGTATCTGAATTGCTACTGACTGTTAGACAAGAAGCGCCATACTGAGCAATAAGGACAGACATATTTCTTTCCCTAACCTATCGAATATTCACTAATTATTCAAATTTGAGGAACAATTTGTGCACTTTTGAAATTAAAGAATACAGTACAAACCTTAAGTAACGTTCCTTTACAGTTTTGAATAGGATTTTTTGTATAATTAATTAGTTATTAACAAATATCTCAACAAGTGTCTAGGCTTATGCGACGCGAGACCACGATTTTTCATTATTATAGAGCTTTTAAAAAATTGAAGCTCGTCATTTGGAATCGTAGAAGCTTCCCTAGATTCTGTACTTTATATTCAATGCACAAAGAGTATTAATTAACTATCTGTTAATCGAAATTAAGCAAAAATTCATCGCATCAGTTCTCCGTGGTAACGGATTGTCGTGCAATAATAATTAATAACTCGTAATTGAAGCGAAAATTCCCATGAAAACCTATACGTGAATGTTGCTAGTAGTCTGGGCTTTATTCCACGATTCCAAAAGTGCATGATTTCGTCCTAGAAATCGAGTAATTAATGAATATTCAACAGATTAGAAAGAGAAATATGTCCGTCCTTGTCATTCAATAGTCCCCTCCTTCTCTGTAACGTCACGTGTATCTGTCCTTTTTGCACAGTATCGCGCTTCTTGTCCAACAGTAGTCGAGATACCTCCGTGCATATTCTATATTCCTGTTACATTACAGAATTTCTCGACTCAGTTCGAGACGGAATGACAACATCCGATTAAAAAAGAATAGCACTATCACGTGACAAGGAGAGATATACTTTTCTGTCTAATTCATTCGATATTCGTTAATTACTCGATTTCTAGCACGAAATTATGCACTTTTCGGAATCGTAGAATAAAGACCAGTCTACAAGCAATATTCACGCATAGTTTTATATCGGAATTGTTGCTTATTTTGTCAGTTATTAATGATTATTGCACGACAGTCCGTTACTACGGATGACTGACACGATGAATTTTCGCTTAATTTCGATTAACAGATAATTAATTATTAATGTTTATGTATGGAATATGAAGTACAGAGTCTAAGGGAGCTTCTACGATTCTAATTTTTTTTAAAAGCTCCATAGTAATGAAAAATCGTAGTCACGCATAAGACTAGACGCTTGTTGAGATATTTGTTAATAATTGTTAATAATTAATTGAACAAAAAATCCTATTCAAAACTGTAAAGGAACATTACTGAAGGTTTATACTTTATTACTTAATTCCAAAAGTCCACGAATTGTTCCGGAAATTTGAGTTATTAGTGAATATTGAATAGATTAAATAGAGAAGTTGTATCGCTCTTATCTGACAGATTTTGAGATACCTCCTTGAATATTCTATGTTCCTGTTATATTTTTTGACTTTCTACTCGCAATAGCACCATTGTGCAAGAATAGGACATTTCTTCTTAACTCGTCGAATATTTATTAATTACTCAATTTCTAGGAGAGATTCGTGTACTTTTGGAATCGTAGAATAAAGACTAGATCACAGACACAACATTAATGCCAAGTTTTTAACCAGAATTTTACTATAAATAATTAGTTATTGACAACTGTTACGTGATATATCATTACGTATGAATAGTTCCACGATTTTTCCTATAATTTCAATTTTATGTGTGTATGTGTGTGTTTATACATTTTTTGTATTATTTTATATTGCATTACCAATACGATGAATTTACTGTATAAGCACACCTTCAACTTTTATGCCATTTAATTCCGCTTCACGAAACAGATCTCCTCAGGTAGGCAAACATCGGTACAGGTAATCCATCCCCATCATGGGTATTTAGACGTTCCTTGTCATAACAAACGTCTGTCCTTATTTTTACATTCATAGAGCTAGCGAAAAGAGCACACGAAACGATTAAAGATGAAATCGAGCGTATCAGACCATCAATTCTACTTTTCTCGACGATTTGTTGGGCATATTGAAAGAAAGTGAAGCAAAGTTGTCTTTGAAAGGTTCTCAGAGTTATCAAAAATTACACAGTTATACTGGCTAATATTTATACATTTATTGAAATATTTGGCATACATTGTATTATTTTACACATTGAAAGATGTAAAAGTATTACAGAGATTGCATATTATACAATGTAGAAAAATATTTAGAATTTATTAAATTGTATTGTATTCAAAATTTAACTCTTAACTCGCATTGCTGAGCTACTGCAATGATTTAGAATTAATTCTTCAGGGACGACATCCCTATGGAATCTTTATCAAAAGTTATTTCAGCAATTGAGCTTTTCCTGCCATTATTTAAAGCTGCAAATAGTATTATTAAACTTAGTTAATTAGTAGTATTAGATTTAAATCCATTAAAATTACCAGAAAGTTTAAATCATCAAACATCGTCATTGAAATTAAAATTAAATTACATTTAGTTTCAGAATTTTTAATTTACAATTAAGTTTTATCACTCCATTAAATGTTCTTCCAAGTAATATAAATTCCACGCAGCACTAACATTTAATCAGATTATGTCACATTAAATAACACATCTACTATCATGAAATTAACAAGCAACACAGAGTATTTATCTACATCTTTTTCGGGTTCGCCAGATTTCAAAATCTGGTCCCGTAAGAGTTTCTGCCTAGACGGAAGCAAATAAAGTAAAAAAAAAAAAGAAGGTAAAGTAAAGAAAGACAGAAGTGAAATCCTCGATCTCACAATGGTCTCGTTTCTGGACGCTCGATTGAACGATAATGGACACTAAGTGATACAATAGAGAGTCGACTTAGGAGCAGACTGTTCTTACCCCGAACGATCACGATGGTCATCCTTATTGGCTTATTTCGTGAGCTGTACATTGTTATATATTATTACAAAGGTGTATATACATCCTTGTGCCTTTTACCGCCATTCAGAGAAACAGGCGCACGAGCTGTTTGTATTCCTATTATTTGGTCAAATAAATACGAAGAGGATATTTGAAGATAGTTTAAGAATCACCGGTACAATGACCAGTAAGAGGATATAAAAATCGGCAGATTGGTTCGAGTATCGAATGCAAAAAGAAAAGACATCTCGAATGTTTTCAGTTGTGCATCTGGTTTGTGCTGCTGAAAGGAGGAGTTTTTGAAGAAAGGAGAAATTTTTACGCGATTGCGTTAGAATCGATTGTTAATGAGGATCTTCCAGTTCTGGGAAGACTTCCAGGAAGATGTTTCAGAAAGACATTTGTGAGAATTCAATGTATTGGAATGATTGATTGTAAATACCAGATAAAATCTATTGTTAAATTAAAAGTAAAAGAGTCATGTAATAGAAGAAAATGAGAAACACTTGTTTGTCAATTAATCATCTTTTATCTAACTCACATAATATCGAGAAGTTCAAAATTGAGTGGTTGCGGGAGCATTTACCATAATCTCTGAATCCGTGAATTATCCAAATTTTAATCTAATCACCGGAGTACGAATTTGAAATACGTAATACGTAAAAATGTATAAAATGTCCAGAAAGTTCAATAAATGAAAACCATTTATCTTCCATTTATCTTCATAAATTCTACCTACATTTATCTTCATAAAATTGTAGATTGACATAAATATTCGCAATCTGTTAATCAACTAATCAATTGATCATCAGTTAACCAATTAATTAACTGTTGAATCAGAAAGTTCAAAGGCAGCATCTTATTCTCAAATACTTGACAGAATAGCTGTATCATTTATTCCATTAATTAAACGTGATTAATTAGCCATAAAAGCGTGTCGTGACTCGAAACTAATTCGCGTAACTTAAGGTAAATAAGATAATAAGAATAATTCGACGATCCATAGGTCGTTGCGGCGATGAATCCGATACAGAGAGTGAACCTGGCATTCCTTTGAAGCGAAAGCAACGAAGAAGCAGAACGACATTCACCGGAGAACAGCTGGAACAACTGGAGACCGCGTTCCAGCGTGCTCAGTATCCGGACGTTTATGCAAGAGAGGAATTAGCTCAGAGGACTGGCCTCACAGAAGCAAGAATTCAAGTGAGTTTTACGTCATTTGTCGAGTCAGTATCCCATCAATTAATCCTTTCAACGTCAACGTCTACTACAGTATGTATATATTCAACCATACAATGCCTGACATGTGTGAAATAAATAATTCACTTTGAAAGAGATTCAAGTGAAAGTTAGCTGTTTGTTTTAGATTGAGTTATATAATGAAAATGAGAGAGAATCTTAAAATCAGTATGGAAATGTTTCAATTCCAAAAATCCGACCCAGTGCTCACCACTGTGCTTCAAAATATAAAATTATTCTACGTTCAAAAATTGAATACTCCGTCAATATAATAAAATGTATTAGATACTCAATATCTCAACTAACTGAAACATTTATGATTTCAGGTGTGGTTCAGCAATCGCAGAGCACGACTACGAAAACACGCAGGAAGCATAGCTCACTCGGTAGCGGGATTACCATTGACACCTTGTCAATACGCGAGCCATGAGCTTGCACAAATACCACACGTACCTCAAATGCCACCCGGAATAACTCAAGTACCAACCACGTTGCACCATAGTCCAACGACATTGCAACAAGCAAGTGCAACTGTTCATCAAGTTCCAGGGAACAATGCACAGATACCAAACACCACGTCCGTGGCTCAAGTGCCTTCCACGATCAGCAGTGCTCTTCAAGGACATGCGGTGTCGATTTCAGGACATCTAAGTTCCTTACAGGGGCACACGATGCAACTGGGGCAGGTACCAACAATTCAACCTCCTGCAGCACACGGGGCACCAACTACTCTCTCTCATAATCCTGGTCAGTTGGATATATTACATTATTGAAGTGTTGTTAATATTTTGTCCTTCCCCTGGAAAGTTTATTTTGTTTTTATTAGTATTTATAATTTATAATAATGTTAATGAAATTCCAAGCTCACGTGATTTTAGTTCTTGTCGAGGCGCGATAATAAACAACGACATTCGTCCAAATTTCAGGCAACACCGATTGGTCCAGGGCGCAACTCGGTTGGGGACAGTTCAATCACTTCCAAAGTGAATACACGTCGAGTCACTCGAGTCATCAGCATTCCTCGCACGCGAGTCATGCTGCTACATCGTCCTCTAGTACTGGGAATTCTGCATCGGTGGCGGAATGGTACGATCAGGGCTACGATTATTCCCAACACGCTCAGTTGAACTATCATCGAAGCGTGGGCGGCATATTTTAACGAACGATGATTGCATGGGCATTGGTGAAAGTCAGTCAGATTATCGATCGACGTTTCATTGCGCATGATGGCTTTCGTTTTTCTTGTAAAAAATTCTCCAGGTCTCCGCCCATTTTCTCGGTAATCCTTCTGAGTTCAGTTTTGTTTCGAACAGTGATCATCTCGAGATATCTCAATGAACCTGAAGATCAGAGGGAAAAAATGTAAGTCGTAGGACAATTTTAAAATTCAGTATGATGACTTTTTAGTAGAGTGAATATTTAGAAAGTATTGATTAATATTTGATTCTCTATCGTGACTGACAATAGACTTTTTAATATTGTTAAGACATTAACATTAAATGAGCCTTTAAACTTTATCTTATGCGTGTGAGAATCAAAGAATAATTTGTAAAATATAGAAAGAAATTATTTATTAAATCGTTGCTTTATTTAAAAAGAAATTAGTAAATAAATATCGAATACATCATTTCCTATGCTTTTTAGCAATGATGTAAATTAATAGGAAAGATGTAGAAAGTATTGAAACATTTCAAGTACAAGGATGCAATTGCTCATTAATTAGATAAAGAAAGAAAATGAATGTTTTTACTGGAAAATTTCATTTAATTAAAATAGTCTATTTTTGTAAATAAGTCGATGTATATATATATATATATATATTCTATTCCTAACATTATGTGACATTCATGTATGTAGTTTTTGTAGATGGGCAAAGAAAATATTTTTATTAATTCTTGTGTCAAGTGCTTTCTCCCCTGAACATCCTCTACACCATTGTTCCTGGACATAATAATGAAAATAAAATATAATTCACTTCCATATAAAATTCAAGACGAAATATTACTTGATGATTAAAGTTAAGGTAAGTTTCTACTAATGCATACATACCTATATGTATCTTCATGAAATAAGCAAATCCATTTTACAAAGAAAGTGTACCTCCATCATTCTGCTGTTGGGATATCTTTGATCTTCTTAAATCCTATTCAGGTAGTCCACATGAATCAGATCGTTATTCATATAACAGAATTTAACAACGATCAAACACAAAAGTAACACAATACCAGAACGAGGTGTACGTGACGCTTGAGACATTTATTACACTTGCTTTTGTAGCATAATAAAGCAAGTTAATCCCGCTTATGAGAATATTTGTGTGTACTTTCTTCGTCGAGGAAAATTGGAGCATATCTTGAATAGAACATTATTTAAAGATTTTAAAATATGGGAACCTTCATAAATATGGGATTATCTTACGAGTTGCGTATAAAGATCAATCTCACATCTATAACAAAAGAGAGAATCTTTGGAAAATAAAAGAAGAGAAAGAATTATCGAATTGATGGTATCGACGACAAAAACGAGGTTCATTTTACTTCATCGTTTATTATTATCGTTTTATTGTCATCTCGTTTACTCGTTATTGTCTAGACAAACACATCAATACATTCTCATAAAATCGATGACGATCGAACAATGGTACACACCATTCGCATTAGTTAGACAAATCGTTGATGTCGATCGACTCGGAATTACACCACAATTCTTTCCGACCGCGCGTTTTACATTTAACATACACGTATTACACAATGATCTATCGATAAGTACTGAAACATGTATCATGGACAAAAGAAAGCTGAATTTTGCGTTATTACTATCGAGCCTGCAAGCCCTGAGCACTAAGAATTTACACCGACTACTGCTATACGTTGAAGATCGCGTCACGGCTTCCTTCATTTTGCCCTAAACCGCCAGCTGTAGTAGAAATATCGAATGAAAACATCTCAAAAATCACCAACATGAATCTCTCGCTGAACATCTCTCAATCGAACAATGAATTTCTTAAACTCTGAGGGATACAGAAATGCTTCAGACCTACTTACTCATCGAGAGTAACCCTATCTGATTGTTAACCTTATTTTATACTAAAATTACAAACAAATATACACGAATACATCTGTACTTGCAAAGTAAATTTGCATTGAATGTAAGTGACAAAAGCTTACTACTACATTTGTTAAAATGTGTCAGATAGAATTATAATAAATTTAGTAACTAATTTGGAAGTTTATCGATATCTATTAAATGTTATTAAGACTACTTAAAATTTTGCTCCAGGTTCAAGACATCATCGCTGAACAGACATATCTAAGTAGATATAGCTTTACGAATCAGACACATTCGATACTATTATTACAGAACTGTTACGATTATTGTCGCTCGTTATTCTCTAATTACATTAATTTTGGAGAAAAATATGTTTGAGGAAGTCTCTTAACGTTAATAGAAATCGTGTCAAATGTAAAGACATGTTTAATTTGACATAAGCAACGTGAGAAGTGAATATGAAAATTAAGATTCGAGATTAACTGAGTACTACACTTCGAGCAACGTACAATTTTGTTCCTCTTCTAACATTTTCTAATATTTCTTCTTAAAATAAACGAAAACATTATTGAAATCGTATTGCAAATGATATTTGTACTCTCGTTAAAATCAAAGAGTCTATAAAACTCCAAACTAATAAACATGATTGAGAGCGATATAAATTAATGCAATAATCAGTGTTTATTAATTATTCATATTCTATTAAATATTTCATAAAAAATTGAACGTCGCTCTGAATTTTACCTCATATTGACTGCTATTCTCTCTTAAACATACGCTTAGAGCATTATGCACTAAATTAAATACAGTATATAAAGTCGTTACCTGTAGGTATATATTATAAAATACTGTCAAATGTCAGATTGTACATCGATACAGGGAGCGTAAATAATTCACTTTATCAAATCTTTGGTTGCTAGTGAAAAAGATTTAGAAAAAATTAACAAAGCTAGTTGATCGATGTTTTAGATTAGTCGAACATTGATAATTACTGATGCACGAGAAACTTTAAAGTGCAGTATACTGTAATAATAAATACAGTGCCAATTCTCCATTGTATACAATACAATCTTTTGTCTTAGATTATAACTTAGACATTCTCAACTAGCATCTTCAAGTCGTAAATAATCGCAACAATTTAAACTAGATCGTTTAATATTAATCTAATTCGAATTTATATTCCACATCTTACTGACAGAACTAATATTAATCTAATTCGAATTTATATTCCACATCTTACATGATAAATGACAGAATAAGAGTTGAAATTAAATACTTAAGAATTTCTGTAGATCATTTACGACACGATACTAATTGAGAATTAAATCTAATTGCTTTCTGAATCTTCAGAAATTATTGTCACTTGCAATCTGCCAAAACCACAAGCAATGGCGCGCCCCCATATACTTCGTAAACGCAATTCGAAAATAATTTAATCTGCAGTAGATAACTGAGAACAGGAAAGAAGTTAGCAGTAAACTTTTCGTACCAGTTACAGGCAAATATCAGAAATTCCTAAATAAAATTCGTTTCTCAAAGTGTTTATAATTGTTATTCAATTCCAGAGATGTACGAGCAAACGCGTGAACAAAATAACTAACTTTATCGACATCTATCGAGTAATAGGTAACTTAGAAGAGGGATAGTTTACGATGATTTAGATCGCAGCGTGCTTGGAAGTTTCTGATGGAAATAATTACCCATAGTCGGTAAGGGGAGAAACCTTTCGAAGCCGTGTCGACAATCCTCGTGCAAGGCTTGAATGTAGCGTGCCCTTGGATTGAAGTTAGGTCTTAGCGACCTTGACGTGTTGGAGGAGTAGTCGGACGAGGTCCCATCTGCGGGATTCTCCCTAAAATACATGATTCAAAATTCGTGTCAAATCGCGAAATAAAGTTTTCCCTAATTACACTGCAAGTTACTAGTCTATATAGCACATGTAGTCTACATAGAGTTATCGTTATTACACGCTACACAGCGCTGAGAGACATTGATATCACTAAATACGGATTGCAGTTGTAAAAACGATATGGTTTTTTTTTTTTTTATCCAAAAGTAAATCAATTTGGATTTTGCGAAAGTGTAATTGCGTGACACTATGATACACTTATCATAGTAATTATATACTATGATAATATACACGTTACAATGTACATTCTCAAGAAATTTAATCTTAAATTTTTATCTCCTACTCGGAGTATCATCTTTTCGCGTGCATCCCGTATATTGCCATACCTAAGGAAACAACAAACACAATGATAGGCCTTCGTTGTATTTGCATAATAATAGCTTATACCGCTTATTGTTGATCGCTGCATAAAAAATTGTACAGATATAAGCGTATGAGACACTTAAATTGTTCGTTGACAAAAACGAAGTTTCGATGAGCGAAGAAATTTGACAGCACGACACATATCTAATATTTAACACTTAACTACTTAACATTAAAGACAGCACAATGTTTTAACTCCGAACATTTTTTGCGAAAGTTAAAGTTCTTCGATACATGTCTGTACGGAATAACTATGGAACATTTTCAAAAACAAAAGAGTAAAATAAATATAAATTCACCAATAATTCGTAATAAAACATTGTCTGTCTACAGAATAAACGATAGAGAATAGGACAATCTATTGTAGTATATTCATTGTTCTTCTGGCGAGACAATTGAAAAATTACTTACACTTCACCGTATTAGAAAATGAGATAGTACGATGCTAAAATGATTACAGAGGTCATATAAATAGAGATAAAGATATATATTTCCTTAAAAGAAATATTCTGCTCTTATATAATCGTATAATATTCACAGTTCTTTTATTTTCCTACGAAATTAATATCTCGACTGTGATTATCCATTACTGATTAACACAAACCGAAATTAGATCACTTGTTCAGATAGATAACCCTGATACGGATACAGCAACGTTATTCCAACAAAGGACTCTAAGACTGTTATCTAAAATTATCTATTGATCGATCGTTCGTGCTAGAATATCTATAACGTTATTATGTCCCAGTCAATCTAAAACATCTACCATATCAGCGCTCTAAATTGGTCGCAGCATCGAATCGCAAGTTCTATAACATCGATAAATGCACCACACCGAAACACCTAGTTTGCTATTTAACTACCGTGAACGGTCCATGTAGAATTAGAAGTGGAAGTGAAAGATGTCATATTGGCGAACGTTTGGCATAAAATGGTCATTGCATTTTCTACGATCCGGGAGGATCTCCCTCTCCCAAATATATTCAAATATTCCCGATGATTCGACCACATTCGTTTCCTTTTTTATACTTTCATTTGGGTGTAGATGTTCGCGACAGCGCAGCGTGATAAGAGAGGAAAATGACGAACAGTACAAAGAGGAAGGAGAAAGAGAAATAGAGATAGAAAGAGAGAGACACAAAGAAACATAGGAGAGATATACTCAAATGGACCATCGGGAGAGACGGACCAAGTTCTCAAGCTTGTTGTCATTAACGACTATTTCGTTATGTAGCGAAACATGTTTGTAAATATGACGTTCTATAAAATTTCCTATAAAATTTTAAAATTTTAAGATCAATTTCTTGCAAGATGTTATATGTTGAATTGAAGGAGATGCCTGGTTAACTACACTTTAAACAACATGAATAATCTATAAATATGTTAAAGTGGTCCATCTTACCCGTAATAATAATAAGGGGAGGTTGGATTACAACCTAAAATACTGAAATACTGATTTCTACAGCTACCTATGATAATACAGCTACCATGATAATTTTACAATAACAAATTGTTCACTATATTATGATACACAAATGGACAAGTATAATATTGAATAGTTTTGAAACTACTGTAAGTTTAAGATGTTCTTTTTCTTTTATAATAACGAGGTCCATCTCTTCCGGAATTACCCTAAAATGACGGAGCAGGTGAGAACCTAATGGTCTGACCTGCCAATTAGATACCGAGGTGAGCGCGAAAATCGCGCGACCCTCAAAGTTGGAAGCCAACCAAGACGTGCCAGGGCTCCGATGTGTCTTTTACTCGCTTGAAACGTTTCCGGGTAGCCGAACTGGTCTACCTCTGGCTGCATCTCCGGTGCAGAACCTGTTTCTGACATTCACAGATTGCGCTCGATTTACGCTCGATCTCTGACTTTCACGTTCAACTACTACGCGGTTGACATGTCTATTCCCAACGATATGGAATACTCTCGCTCGAACGAGTCGAGGTCTACTTTCATCTGTGTGCACAAGGGTGCTTATGGGGGACATAGCGTGTCGTATTGCCGTTATTCTATTAATCTAGCCCGTTGCAAGGATGGGATGCGTTGTTGGAAAGAAAACGAGAGGAAATTGCTACTTCGATGGTTGGAAAATATGGTTGGTACTTTGTGTGTCTTAACATTTTGTTGATTTATCGAGATTTTTCTATAGCGAAGAATCATTCGTCAGTGACGTATTTTATATATTGCTTCTTCAAAATAATTAACACTCTCGTTTTATGAATCCTCAAAAAGAAAATTTCCCAGATTTCCTAACCCTAAGCTACAAAGAAATAAATATACTTTACTCACCCATGAACCTCTTCTCTGCATTCGGGTATTGTCCATTGAGTGCATCCATCATCTCTTCATAATCAAAAACATTCGTATTCTGCAAGACAGGCAGAGGGTACTCATCAGAGAATCCAATCTGTCTTTTAGATCTCCTAGCGTTCGACTCAATTTTCGCCAACGAATCGTTCAACTTCTCCTCCACTGTTTCGTAATCGTTTTCCTGATTCTGTTCCAGATTATTCAGTTCCTGAAGATCCAACAGGTCGTTCCTCGCGTTCATTTCGTCTGTCATCGATCTACCATGGCGGGAGAGGGTCCTGAGAATCACGCTTCCGGGTAGGAGAACACCTCTCTTCAATGAAACTGGCCAAGCGGAATTTTTAGCCAAAGATGAGACACTCCTTTGATTTCTGGCAGGAAAATCGCCTGTTCTAGCTAGAGAACCGACGTATCTTTTCCCATAAGGAAGTCCATAGTCTCTGGCTACGGACGCTATGTTCCTTTTCCCATTTTGAGGCAGAGTAAACGTTCTCGCCAAGGAAGCGACGTTCCTTTTTCCATTGTAAGGTACCATAGGTTCTTTATTATTATTCTTACTCTGATCGTAATCGTGAATCAGCGACGCCATGTTACGTCTACCAGGTGGCAATGCGAAATCTCGAGCCAAAGTGCCAACGTTTCGTTTCTCCATTAGATAATCTCGTGTGAAAGCTTGTAGGTCTGAACGACTTGGTAGGAGATAATCGTTTTGCTCTGATTGCTCGCTGTTTGAGGAATTAATAAAAAAAATTAGTTTTAATTTCGTACATCATATAAAATTTGTCAATCTTTCGAATAATGATTAACAATCAATTGATCGATACTTGCAGGTAATTCTTGTTTTATTTTCAGATTTCTTCGCATTTCCTAAATTTAAATTCATATAAGAAAACTATACTCAATAATAAGCACTAATGTTTCAGACATTAATAAACCTTTATAATATCTAATATATTTAATTTATAGAAAATTGATTGAATAGTACTGATCCGCCAAATTCGAATTTCGATCGCGAGACGATTTCATGCACCAATCCAATAAATTGAACAGAATTATATACCTCGAAATTACAGCCCTCTTCTCTTCATCATCTTCATTTTCAACAACACGATCGTGAATACTAATTGGTAGATCATCGTTCTTAGCCAACGTTGCCAGGCTTCTTTTCTGAGATTCGGACGAGAATTCTCTCGCGTCTATATCATCGCTATCATCGAGCAAACGTCCCAGAAGATCCGGTAACTTCTGTGTTCTTCCATTAAGAATAATGCTGAGATCGCCACGTACAACAGGATCCTTCAACAGTTGCAAATAAACGCGACCAGGTACGCAGATCTCCGAGTCGTCGCCCTCCTCGGTCAGAGCTCTCAGGTGTGCCATATCGTTGCGACTTTTTGCATCGCCAGTTACTCTTGCTGCTCTAGAATAAGCAGCTAAATTGGAACTAACTTCCGGATGGCGCAATAGAGCTAGGAAAACTTGTTTTGGCATGCATTGAGTGCTGTCTTCATCCTGGCACGTCACCTGTAAATTTTAGATAATATTTGTTAAGCATTATAATAATATTTCAAATATTTTTTTTAAAGGACAGATTAATTATTTAAGTGGATGGATAAGTGAATTGGATTTGTCTCAATGGAGATTGAATTTTCTTTTCAGAATGGAAATAAATTGTGAAATAAATATTAATGTCTTTGAAAAAAATGTTAATTAATGTCAATTTAATATTTTAAGATTGAATAACTGAATGATAAAAGTTCATTTTATATTTTAAAATTAAAAACATTTCATTTTTTTACAGTTAAAAAACTACGTTGACGATTTGCATTGACTAGTCAGACGCTTAAGTAAACTGTGCATTCAATCTATTTCTATCAAAGCCTGTTTCAGATATTCAACAGACGGTACTATTCTTCTTCGAATCCATTGATTCAATGTTTTTGTAGTTTTAGCCTCTCGTGTACAGTCGTGTAAAGAATTCATCAATCCATTTTACATTGAACTGTTTCGATTCAAGAATTAGTTTCAAACTTTGATTATTTGTTCAATTAGAACAATCAATTCAACTATTACAATGAGTAACAGAATCAAAAATAAATTTACTCCTCGCTGTTTACCTGTAACAAAATAAAGTAAGTTTTGCAAGTTAAGTTATAATGTAAGAAAAATTACTTTTAATCGCATATAAAATTGAGAATGATCAGTGCATAATAACATGTATAACGCATCACTGAAAGCTTATTTTACGCTTGAAGTCCCTGGAAAAACTATATAATTTCTTACTGGATAACGGATATCCATTATGCATAAAAAATTATCCAAGAAAAAACTTCGTGTTTTATACACCGCTGCTCAAAAAGTTTCAGATCATTTATTCGATAAGAAGGAAAGTTCGATCTTTTAGCGGAAGTATGAATACGAAAAAGATTAATATCTTATAACAGAAAAAAATCAGTTTTAACCCTCAAACAGCGTCGCTGAGTTATAGTATACTAAATTTTAAACGTTATTTCATTTTATTTTGTATGTTATATTTTTAATATTAAAAGAGCCTTTGAAAGCATTATTTAAACATTATACGAGCGAAATAAAAATTATTACGTCGTTGGAATATTCATAATATTCGCAATTAATTAACAAAGAAATAAATCAGTTTGGAACACATAGGCGTACTACAAGCAAGTGTCACATTCTGACGTTTAATTTTTGAAAGAATGTTCCCGAGAAAAGAGACCATATAAAATCAACAAAAATTCTCCAGTTCTAATTCATAGTCGAAACGTGGAAATTAATTAATCGGTACGTAATGCGTGAAACAGTGGACAGATGCGTCGTAATTAAATAGGTTCGTCGTGTCATCGAAAATTAATTTGGTTCATTCGCGATGGGGAACATATCGTTTGAACATGAATTTTCTCGTTGAAACGATGTTCGCGAGAAATTAATTACATTTAATACATGCATATATGATAAATTGAAATTAAACGTTCGTTATTCGTTGAATGACATTTGATCAGATTAAATAAATGAACGTTTATTTCTAATGTATACCTTACAAATTCACTTGTTTTGTATGCCGTTCGGAAGTCACTGGCACCAACTTCATGAATTAGAAATTAGGACATGAAATGATGAAGTAAGCTGTAAGCACTATTTTTTAAATATCATACAATTTTAATGTCTTCTTTTGACAACTGAACTATCTTCAGTTAAAGTTATTAACTCATGAACTTTGAACGTTGAGAAACATTTTCCTTGAACTCTGAACTTTGAAAACTGAACTGAAATCGAAAACTGAACTGAAATCAATAATCGAAAAAGTCAAGCAAAAGAATCGATGAATCTGACTTTTGAGATTATACATACCTACGTACGTCTCTTTGCAATAAAAGTAATGCAACTCGAATAAGCATGTTTTTCCAAGAGTAGTGGAAGATAGTCTTTTGAACACGAGACGTTACTTTGTCAGTCAGAGAAACGATGAAATTAAGAAAGAACGCACGCTTCGCCATGTCAACTGACACTTGTTCTCATTTCTATGATGCAGCTTCACAGTATCACGTGATACAAAGAAAGCGACATAATTGCTCTCTCTAGTGGCTAAGATATGAAAATAAAAGAATAAGAATACGAGAATGAAAGGTATGAGAATAAAAGATTCGTAATTGATCAAAAGTGTACAATATCTGCGACATTCTCGTAGTGATAACATACAAATTGCATTTTTCATCACAGATGTACAATATATGGAATTTGCCGAAAATTCGTCAATTTAAACACGAGGTATCATTCGATTATTGGAAATGGAGGCATCAAAATCGACTGATGATTGCGTAATGCTAACCTACTATCTTTACATACTTCCGATTAGGCTTGTTTTATTAATATATGTTATTTATTAAACAATTATTATTATCAAATTTATTATTGCAACAAAATTAAATATTCTTTTACGTTTTTCCATCCTTTATTTTTTCGACGAATCAGAGTTATCGATAGCTATCGAATTCTTTACTTCGAGATAAATTTTCGATAGATTATTTCGTGTGTCGTTTCGTTTTGACACGCAATTTTATACGTTTCAATTTTGTACATTTGTTTTAAATTGTTGACTTGCTTTTACACAGATTATTGGGATAATGGCGGAACTAACATAGAAGGGATGAAAATTCAAAATCTGATAAGATTATTGGTAATATTTCATACATACTTATATAATTGGATCATAAATAATTTTATAGTTTAGTGAGAACTAAAAGAATAGTTTTAGATTTCCAATTTTTTTATTAGGTAGATTTTCTACATTTCTTTTTATATTCAAACAATAAATTAAAATAAAATATATATATATATATATATATATATATAATATATATATATATAATATATATATATATATAATATATATGTATATTATATATATATAGGTTATTTTAATTTATTGTTTGAATAAACCTATTATTCAAACATAATATTATAAACATATAATTAACCTATATATATATATATAAATGTGTGCGTGTGTGTGATTTGCTATATTTCCCGCGCAAATTTTCTACGGTAGCGTCATCTCTTGATTTTTATTAATAACTTTAATTATTTTTTGAAGAGGTCGCTATTATAAGCGCGATCAGTTTTTAACATGTACACTAACGATTAACACTGTGTTTTTAAGAATAATTTATATTTCATGTTTTTTTAAAGATTACTTGTTGTACGTGAAGAAGATCTAGTCTAATTCAGCGAATCAAAAGTGAAGACTGTAAGTAGCAATCTTTCATTCTAAATAATGTGACACTGTCTTCAAGAATAACTTATAATATTCATGTTTTTTGTTAAAGATTTTTAGAACTTGCTTACTTTTACCATGGGACCCAATTTATCCTATTTAATGACAATCTTCTATTTAATGATGATACGTCACAACGATCTTCGCATCGAATCGTGAGTCGAATGCATTTTTATTTTTCTTTATTTCACTTAAACATATATGAGTAACGTAGAATTTTTTATGAACATAATGACAAGAATTTATTATGTTATTACTTTTTATGGTCACGAATATTAATATTTGCTCGTTTATTAGTTCAACAACTTTTGTTATTTTCATTTTTTTAAGTATAGAACTAAGTGGAATAGATAGTATAGTTCCGGATATGCTTCTTAATTTTGAAGAAAAATTGAACTAATAGTATACATAACTAATAGAATTCATATTCGGATATTAGTATTTATTTTTATCTTTACCCACGTAATCAGAATTCATTTAATTAATATTATAGCAAAGTTTGCTAAGGCTCTGTCAAGTCAATTGCGAGCTCAGCAATACTAATCCAATCTCACAATCATAAGCAACGCAACATCTGCGGTTTAATAGGTTTGAACGTTATTACAGGGGAAGGATACATAAAATACCAAAAAGACACGTATATCCGCTTTAGTATTAAAAAATGAACTTTTATTCATTGATGTTGTTAAAACAGTTTTAATATTAATCGTCAATTTTCTCGAAAAAGAAAAATAATATTTATTGCATTTTTTAATTTAAATAATTATATTATAATATATTATAATTGAAATGAATAATGAAAAAAAGAACACTTAAATAATAATGTATAAAATTACACAAATGAAATAAATTGAATTAATTATGTTTAATTAAAAGGGAAATGGTGCGATAAACGGTACATAGCTCGGTACGCCTCCTGGTGGGTACAGACATTTTATGAAGTTGGGACAAATGTCGAGGACGTTAACTGCATATCGTGAAACTAAACAGCAATTTCCCACACTCGACTTGCTCGATATTACACGAACTTCATTATACACCAACTTATAATAAAGCAAAAGTATTTATCACACTTTTATTTATCACATTGTATTTATAAAACTGTAACAGATGAGAAAATATGACAAACATTCTTAAAATATAATATATTTTGGAACCGTACTCATTCAATGATTATTTTTAATTTAAAATGTTATTCTACCTTAATAATCAAATTATATTTAGATTGCAAATTATATTAAATTAATAAATTTTAATAAAATTTAATTGTTAGTCGGAAATATATTGTATACATATCTTTCCCTACAAAGTGTTACACATTCATTAAAAATAAAGTTAAATACTTTTGCTTAATTTAAATACAACATATCGCAATTGAAATTCATGTTATAACTTAAACGATATTCGATCGTCAATTTTCTTTTTTATCAGTGGTCGTCACTGATCTAAAACTGAGATAATTCGGTTCGCGACATGTATTATTCCGGAAGTTTACTGCCGAATCGCGATTCGTAACAACTTTATATTTTATTTAGAGATATCGTATATTTTATTTGGAAAATATTTTCCAATTCCTCAGTTCTTCTTTATTATGATTCACTATTACAATAAACTTTGAAAAAATATATTATAGGTTCGTTAAGAAACTTCGTGTTTGTACGATGAATAATTAATGAATAATTGGAACGTTCGTCAATAACTTATAAAACTTATGAATAATACATATCGGTGAGTTCGATACGTAATAACAGAGATGTACAATGCATTTGACATTCGCGATGCCATTGAAATGTTAATCTCGTACGCAACATTTAACATAATTATTAACCCAAACAGAACGTCAAATTTGCTACGTTTCAAAACCAATTCTCATCGGCAAACATACATTTCGAATTTAAGATACTATTACGGGCGAAATTTTTATTTTTCCTTCGTAAAAATATTTAACTATTGGAATAAGTAATGAATGATTTCTTTTCACGTAAAATAACACTATTGAATAAATTCTGTTAGACGTACGAAATTTTATATAAGCAAAATATTTAAATTCTTTCTCGTAGAAAGTCAGGGAGCGAATTCCAAAGTTAATTAAAAATTTCATTAAACTATAAACTCAATTTAAAATTGCAGCTAAAATAAATAATTCGAAGTAGACTGCTGTGTAAAGTGATTAAATTTTGCCAAAGAATGAAATTAAATATCCTGAGGAAGCAAAAAGAAATTTTCCACTATCTCTACTTGTAATATGCATGTGCATAAGATATTAAAATTTAATTTTTATAATTAGATAATTAAATCAAAAGGGATTAAATTACCATCGAGATTTAAATTTAACATCAGGTAAACAAATTTTATTTTTACTTAAAAATGATTGAAAATGAATGATATTTCTTCCTTTTATTGAAAAACATTATATACGTCACAGATATCATATACGTGTCATTTTGATAATCTTAAGATCATTAATGAGAGTAGATTGCAGTATTGTCGCTAATAATCAAGAACGTGTCTCATTAAATCTACCCATATCACCCTCATTTTCTTCATACACGTTTAATAACGTTACCCTTGGCCACCTAAATTAAATTGCATTCCTAAAGCGACACTCGGCTAGCATGTAGAAGTTAAACGAATATTTCAATGAATTATCTAATGAAACCACCGTGTTATTATAATAAACTAAACTCGGTTATTCACTCTGTTCACTTCACTTGAAATTATTGTTCTTGCAGGCAATACAATTTATTTACATTCATGTAACTTCGTTCGTGTTCAACAGGTTACACAGTGATTATTATTCTATTATTCAATTTTGAATATTAGTGTATTCTTTTTGTAATTAGAACCGTTTGCAATTGTAATTGAACAATATGATAATATACGTAATGCATATTTAATATCAATAATAAAAACAATTAAACTAAAGTTTCATTCTTAATTATGAAACATAGAAAGGGAAGAAAGGTAGTTATTCAGTTTCGTAATATTATTATTCAAAGCAATGAAATAATTTTAAAATTGTATAAGATAATATGAAAGGAAATTTCACAGCTCGCTGGCAAAGTATTCCGCGAAATTTGTCATAAGCTTGCCTAGTGATCTTCTCAAAGTCAACAGGAATCCTTACAAATCTAATATCTCATGTATGTAAAGATGACAGGAATGTCAATCCGTCGAAGAATGAGATTCCAAACAGGCGTTCCCCGAATGTCAAAACCCTAAAGGCGATGACTTCTTAAGCCTGGTTTCGATCTGGAGGAAATTTTTAAACTTTCTGGCTTAATTTCGTGGCCTCAAGTTATTTCAATCATCGAGTTTCTCGTTTCGTTACATCAATAAGGAACGACCTCAGGGAAATGCCGACGAAATTAATGGAGCGAAAATCATCCCTGTCAAAGAAAATAGTCAACTTCATCGATCAAACCATAATATTTCTATTTCTTTTTTTTTTTTTTTTATAAGAAGGAATCAAATCGTATTTCCTTCTATTCTCGTTTAATACGAGAAGTTTATCAAAATAACGATAACGATGCAACAAGCTGTTTGAGCTGAATTTTTATTAACATTATTATTTATTTATTTACGAATTTCAAGGCTTTTCCTAAACTCTTTGAAAATGAGAACTCTTTGCAAACAAAGTTAAAATGGGATTAAAAAAATTATCTAGTCTTGAAACTACGAAACACAAAGGCGAGCAATTTATGAAATATTCAAGTGAGTGGTGTCCTAAGTGAAATTGATTCGATATGGTAGTCTATCAATTAGAATTTACCGACAGATAGGCCGGAAATCGTTCGGACAGGGTGCAACGACAAGTGACAAAGCGTTTTCCAATTTTCCAGAACAAGTCTCGATAACAGCCACCTCGAGATACATGGTTTCTCCTTCTGTTTAAGGATCGGCGGAACGCATTTCGCATTCCCCGGGCGCGTTTTCCCCTCCTTTACATGCAATTACTTGCATTCTACGTGTACTTGTCCTCCCACTTTTACCAACTTTTCCGTATTGCGACGCGTCGCGCGTCGCCTGGCTCTTTTTAAAAGATCGTTTGAAGAACGCGCCTATCGTAAATCGATTTAACGCTCCTCTAAACCTACAACTCGCGCATCGGCGTTGTAATATTGCGAATGAGATCATACTCGACAGGGAGAAAATGAGATTGCGTCGATGATACGCGAAGAATAAAGATTTCCTTCGTCCCTTGAAATGACGCAGGGATTCTCCTGCGACGTTGAGAAAATTAGTTTGGCAAATATATTAATAGTTTAATAAAATAAGTTTAATAAAATAATTTCACAGAGGTTTTACTTACCTTCAAGTTAGGATCTAATTATCAAGCTATAGATAGATACTTGTGTGAATTTGAAATTCTTCAAGTTAAAGTCTAATTCCCAGATTTGTACATTTTACAAGCTGCAATTTAAAATTGCGAAAAATACATCAATGTATAAAATATTATATATATATATATCAAACAACGACCGAAACAAACCTCTGCCTAAGTTCCATTTTGTTCGCTTTATTTGTAAGAACATAAATTTGTGTAAATATTCAGGTTCAATATCAGTTTGATAAACTGATATAAATTCTATGTAATATTTTCTTCTCAATGGTAAATGATAGGAACAGACTGTTATAAACAAAATATATTAATCACGACTATAGGAACGCCGCATGTTGTCACCTGATGTGAATCGCACTAAACCCCCGCCCCCTCCCCCTGGGACACGTGTATCGTGATTTATTCTTGTCACTTGCACCAACAGGCCGAGAAAATATCGACAAAACTGTTTGACGAACGTTTTTCACGATAGCACATATACGTGCAATTACCAGCGAAATTTTTATCCCTCGATAAATAGTTCGAACCCTACGACTGACTAATTTACCATAATTTAAATGCCACAAAAGTCTGGAATTCGTGTTTCCTTTCACACAGAAATTAACCGTCGCCCTCTTAACCAGTCGATCGCTAGTGTACATGTATTTTTACAAACACAAATGTTGAACTACAGTCTCGCGCGTGAGAGTCGATTTTCTAAAACTATTTTCCTAATTTTCTAAATTTCAATTTTCCTAATTTTCAATGTCTTTATCTTATTTAATAATCAAGGATTAAAAAGCAATATTTCCTATACTTCCCAATTACTGGAGTTCATCGATTTTTGCTTCTGCGACTCAGTCACCAATCAGAGATGAAGATAAATCTGTCGACGAATTTCGCAGAAGCAGTTTTCGTAAATCTTTCCAATCGAGTGCGCGAAATACGAGGGGACGGGAAATGCAAGAATACAATCAACCTTCGAAAGCGATTCGTCCAACAACAAGCTCCGATCCTCGATTCCCGAATTGAAAATCGCGAGTCATAAAATGATCGAATATCCTTCGTCACGTGCCCGAACTATCAAGGGCATCGGCGCGTTTCCGCGCGAGTCACATTTTTCAGCTTATCGCGCGTAAACCGTCAGTGACGTTCCCAAAAGAGATGGAAAAAAAAAGGGGTCCAGTTGAAAGGAAGGAATGGATTACGGTGTAGCGAAGGGCATGCGTTTCCGCGCGAGTCACATTTTTCAGCTTATCGCGCGTAAACCGTCAGTGACGTTCCCAAAAGAGATGGAAAAAAAAAGGGGTCCAGTTGAAAGGAAGGAATGGATTACGGTGTAGCGAAGGGCAGGCCTCTGTAGTTTGAATGGCTGTTCGTTCGTGTGAAAACTCGACGAGCTAGTTTCGCGTATAATCCGGCGAAAGATGTGACCTTTCGTTATCGTTTGATTCCCGGAACATGAGAGTCGAGGCGACGG
>NIPQ01084769.1:0-22502 GCA_002806875.1 Lepidotrigona ventralis hoosana | reverse complement strand
ATTAAAACAGGAAGAGGAGCGTAAAAAAAGAGAAGAAGCTGAGAAATTGAGGCAGGAAGAAGAAGAACGCAAGAAGAAAGAAAAAGCTGAAAAATTAAAACAGGAAGAAGAGCGTAAAAAAAGAGAAGAAGCTGAGAAATTGAGGCAGGAAGAAGAAGAACGTAAGAAGAAAGAAGAAGCTGAGAAATTAAAACAGGAAGAGGAGCGTAAGAAAAAAGAGGAAGCTGAGAAATTGAAACAAGAAGAAGAGGAGCGTAAGAAGAAGGAAGAGCAGGAGAGATTAATGCATGAGGAAGAAGATCGTAAGAAGAAAGAAGAAAATGAAAGATTAAAACGGGAAGAGGAGGAACGGAAAAAGAAACAAGAGGAAGAGAGATTGAAACGTGAAGAGCAGGAACGTAAGAAAAAAGAGGAAGAAGAACGAAAGAAAAAGGAAGAAGCTGAAAAACTGAAACAAGAAAATGAACGTAAGAAGCAAGAAGAGAACGAAAAATTAAAGCGAGAAGAAGAAGAACGCAAGAAACAAGAAGCAGAAAAATTACGGCTTGAAGAAGAAGAGCATAAGAAGAAGGAAGCAGAAAAGTTAAAGCTCGAAGAAGAGGAACGTAAAAAACAGGAAGAAGAGAAATTAAAACTTCAAGAAGAGGAACGGAAGAAGGAAGAACAAGCTGAGAAATTAAAACAAGAGGAAAAAGAACGTAAGAAAGAAGAAGAAGAAGAAAAGCTAAAGAAGGAAGAAAAGGAACGAAAGAAAAAGGAAAAGGAAGAACGATTGAAACGTGAAGAAGAAGAACGCAAAAAGAAAGAAGAAGCTGAGAAGTTGAGACAGGAGGAGGAAGAACATAAAAAGAAGGAAGCAGCAGAAAAATTAAAGCAGGAAGACGAACGTAAAAAGAAAGAAGAAGCAGAAAAACTAAAACAAGAAGAAGAACGTAAAAAGAAAGAAGAATCCGAGAAATTGAGGCAGGAAGAGGAAGAACGTAAGAAGAAGCAGGAGGCTGAGAAAGAGCAAGAAGAGAAACGCAAAAAACAGGAAGAAGCAGAAAAATTAAAGCAAGAGGAAGAACGCAAGAAGAAAGAGGAGGCAGAAAAATTAAAACAAGAGGAAGAACGCAAAAAGAAAGAGGGAGCAGAAAAATTAAAACAAGAAGATGAACGTAGAAAGAAAGAAGAAGCTGAGAAGTTAAAGCAAGAGGAAGAACGCAAGAAAAAGGAAGAGGCTGAAAAACTGAAACAAGAAGAGGAGAAAAAGAAGAAAGAAGAAGCTGAAAAGCTGAAGCAAGAAGAAGAGCGTAAGAAAAAGGAGAAGACTGAAAAGCTAAAAGAAGAAGAAGAACGTAAGAAGAAAGAAGAATCGCAAAAGTTAAAAGATGAAAAGAAACGTAAAGAAAGAGAAGAAGCTGAGCAACTAAAACAAGAAGAAGAACGTAGGAAACAGGAAGAAGCTGAGAAATTAAAACAGGAGGAAGAGCGTAAAATGAAAGAGAAAGAAGAACGTGAGAAAAAGAAGGAAACTGAGAAATTGAAACAAGAAGAAGAGCGTAATAGGAAAGCAGAAGAACATAAGAAACAAGAATCTGAAAAATTGAAACAAGAGGAGGAGCGTAAGAAAAGAGAAGAAGCTGAAAAATTGAAGCAAGAAGAAGAGCTTAAGAAAACAGAGGCACAGAGGTTGAAGCAGCAGGAAGAAAAACGCAAGAAGGGAGAAGAAGTTGAGAAACTAAGACAAGAGGAGGAACGGCGGGAAAAGGAGAAGGCTGAGAAGAGAAAGCAAGAGGAAGAGGCACGTAGGAAAAGAATAGAAGAAGAACAAAAGATCGAATCAGAAGCACTGAAACAGAGAGAGGAGAAATTGCGAAAGAAGAAGGAAGAACGAAGATTGCAGCAAGAGGAGGACGAGCGCAATGAACGGGAGGAGGCGGAAAAGCGGAAGAAAGAGCAAGAGCAAAGAAAACGCGAGCGAGAGGAGCGCGCGAAGAAAGAGGAAGAGGAAAGACTCAAACGTGAAGAGGAGGAACGTAGGAAAAAGGAGGAGAGAGCCAGATTAAAGAAAGAGGAGGAAGAACGCAGGAAAGCCGAGGAAGCGGAAAGATTAAAGAGAGACCAGGAACGAGAAGAACAGAGACGGGAGGAAGCTAGGCGACGAAGGGAAGATCAAGAGAAACAGATAAGAGACATGACAGAGAAAGTCAGGAAAAGTGAGGAGGAACGCCTGAGGAAGGAAGACGAAACGCGTGAAAATAGAAGACTGGAACGCGAACGAAGAAGACAGGAAGAGGTGGCGAAATTACACAAGGAAGAAGAAGAAAGACTTCAGAGGGAAGAAGAACGCAGGAGAAAGAGAAAAGAAGCGGAAAGACAGTGGAAAGAAGACGAAGAGACCATTAGAAGAAGGGAAACTGAACGTTTGGAGAGGAAACGCGCCGAAGAGCGTCAGAATAGAAAAGAGTCTGAACGTTTGAAGCGAGAGGACGAGGAAAGGAGACGCAGAAGAGAGACCGAGAGGCAATTAAGAAGAGAGGAAGCAGCACGAGAGATGAAGGAAGAGGAGGAACGTTTAAGAAGGCGACACGAGGAAGAAGCATCCAGACTTAGAAAACGAAGACAGGAACAACTGAGGGACGATACTTGGTCGAAGATGAGACAGGGCGAGGCGGATCAGTTGTTCAGGAAGATAACGGACGACGCGCTGCGAATTGGAAAAATGAAAGCTGGCTCTTCGGACGTGGAATTTTGGCGAGACAAGCGAGACAAGTCTTATCGATACGACTCTGGTTTCGATTCGGGGCTTTCTAGCACGTCTAGATCGTACAGTTGGAGAGATTCTCTTACTTCTTTGACCAGAAAAAGAATCGACGATTTTCTCGATTATAAATTGAGGGATACTTCGATCGACAGATACTACCACGACACGGGGACGTATTACAGAAGAAGAAGAAAGAGAGACGACCATATTACTCGAGCAAGATCTATCAGTTTGTTGAAGTACGATGACTATTCGACGGGGGATAGCGACACGACTATCACGCCTGCTGTTATTAGCAAACCACCGAGATATAGCGGCAGACTAAAGAAGAGTTTGCGAACTGATTTCGAGGATCGTGGATCGAATTTGTCGATATATCTACCATCTATTAAAGACGAGGTAAGAATACGGTAACATAATGATCTGCCAAGTGTCAAAAAAAAAAAATAAGAAACTGAAATTTGTTAAAATTCTAAGTATGTGAAATGATTGTTACGTAGATCACACCACGCGACAAGGGAAAGAAGCCATCGTTCTGCACGAGGCTGACAAATAGAACCGTAGGGGTTGGCATGAGGACGAGATTAACCTGCACTGTGCTTGGACACCCGGAGCCGAGAGTTTACTGGACGAAAGATGGCGAAAGGCTCGACATAACTACGAACAAATACAAAACTCGATTCGATAATGGTATGGCTTATTTTGAATTGCACGAAGCACTCCCCGAAGATTCCGGATTGTATACCTGTGTTGCCGAGAATGTTCACGGAATCGCGACCACAGAATCCACGTTAAAAGTATACCCCGATTTCCAACCAGCATTGTCACCCCCTACTTTTACGAGATCTATCAAAGGTATGTATCCTAAGTAAAAATATTCTAACTGCTAAATATTTGTTAAAAGAAAAAAAAAATCATATCTCCAAATGTACAATTACGAGACGTGTTCTGTTAAAATTGAAAACAATTGAACTATCCTTACATTAGTTAAAGGTGATTGCACTAATTTCTTCTGTATTCTGAAATATTAACTATTGGAAACTAATAATGATAACTTTGGAAATTGTCGTTTGTAATTAATTGTAGACTAATTATTTTACTTTACTAAAAATTATTTTACTTTACTAAAAATTTCTTATTCTTGGTCAGCTTTACTTTGAATCGAAAAATTTCAAAATTTCTACAATGTTCACACATTAGTATCAATATTACTGCATTATTTTGATTATATAATGTTATAATTATTTATTTTTAAACTAGTACTCTAATAAAATTATCATGGCACAGACACTTATCGACCATCTGACAATGAGTTGATCCTGGAATGTCGAGTTCGTGGCCATCCAGTACCAATCATCTCCTGGTTGAAAGACGGTTGCATTCTTCAAGGCGATCGTTATAAGCAATGTTACCTAGACGATGGCATCTATCGGTTGGAAATTGCTGCACCCAATTCTTTAGACAATGGTCGATACATCTGCAGAGCTACGAACGATCTACGAACTGAAGAGATATCGCATATCGTTCAGTTCAATGGTAATATTTCTAATTTCACTCAACAAGATTTCTTTTCGAAACGTCACGTGCGAATTAACTTGTTCCAAGAACGAGAACGACGAATTACGGGGAAGCATGAGAAATCGTTTGACGACTACTTCAACATCGAAGCTTATAAGAGACCGCGATTCTCCAACTATTTAAGCGACTACAGCGTTCCCACTGGCGGTACCATTGCCTTGCAAGTCGAAGTTAAAGGTCCGATTAATGAATATTTGCTCAAGTTTGATTTCACTTTGCTTGAACATTTTTGATGTTTCAAAATTTCTGATCTCACTTACGATTTGTTAATTTCATAAGTTCAATAATTCAGAAAGTAATAATAAATTAAATGAAATATAATATTTCTAACATTAATGTTATATCTGAATAATTCGTCCTATCTAATAAAAGAAATACTTGAAAATTAACAAATTTGAAAAATAATTGAAGAGATGAATTACACGAGTAAATTTCAATATATCAATAACTGGATAATTTCCCATAGGGATTGTTATAATTAATGATAAATGCAGGTGTTCCGGCCCCGGAAGTAAGATGGTTCCGTGGCGAAAGACGAGAGCCAGTCTCGATCCCAAAGGCGAAGACGTTCAGAGAATCTGACGTTCACACCTTGGTTCTACCAGAAGTCACTGAATCAGAAAGGGGCACGTACATTTGTAGAGCTATTAACGCTTATGGTCACGTAGACAGTATTGCTACTGTCGACGTGATATCACCTAGTGCGATCGATGGTGGAAAACCAGCCATGTTCGTTTCAAGACCCTCGGAAAAGTCGATCACAGTCACCGCTGGCGAAGATGTCAGTGTTTCGTTTAGATTCTGTGGAGTTCCTAAACCTCGTGGTAAGAATCATTGAAATAGCTGCTTGTAATGATCAAACTGTGAATATTTCATGACATTTTCATGAAAGTTGTAAGAATTAATATGCTTTAATTTTACGTTAAAATATTACAAGAATTAATGTGTTCCACTTTTGATTAAAGTTAAAAGAATGAAAATCTTTTATTTGTATTAAGATTACAAAAATTACTAGTGTTATTAAAATTACGAGGATTAAAATGCTTCAAGTTTTATATCAAGGTTACAAAAATTACCACGTTTCAATTTTTTTTATAAAAGTTATTAGAATTAACGTCTGTTAATTTTTATTCCGCAGTTACGTGGATGAAAGGATTGAGAGACATCACGGACGGTCCTCGATCTTACAAGGAAACCATCGACGATTACGTGAGGCTAACATTGAAGAGAGTGGTACCTTCGGATGAAGGCACATACTGCATTCTGCTTAAAAACAGATACGGTTGTGATAGAAGTTTCTTCTCGATCAAGGTAAATATTACACGATTACAAAATAATATACATGATGAAAGTTTACTTTCATTAATCATTTCATTAACTGTTGTTCAGGTGAAACAACGAGCTAGGTCTCTGACACCTGAATGGAGCACTTTGAGCAACCGTACTGAGACCGGAAGTTATATCGGCCTGTCTAGCGAGAGTCGCGACGATGATCTGCCCTATATGAAAAGTAAGAAGACAAGATTTTTTCATTTAAAAATAGATAGAAAAAAGAAAAATTCTTATTAATAAGTAATATAATTTATTATTAATTTGTATGTACATTAGTTGAATCAGGAAATTTTTTTATCGCAATCGTGGCTTCCGTGTGCGAGTCATGTCCTTTTGAAAGATACATTCCAATATCTTGCCAAGAATTTCAGTTCAAATATCCCAGCAGACATCTTTATAAAAATTATAAATTAACTATTTCGTTAATTCTGGCATCAGTAACGATGATTATCGTAAGAATCATCATTTTGTAATTCCCTTGTTGATGAAGTGTAAGCGAAAAATATGGATCATGTCCAAAAATTCTCAATTTTATAACTAATTTCACAGTTTTATAGCAAATTGTTTTCAAAATATCTTTCCTATCTATTTTTAAAATCACAGATAATAGAAATACTAATCTCATCCGGGATGTTCCTCAAATGTTATGCATTACTAATTACGTCATAATACGCACAATTAAATGATTATAATTAGATGTTCGGCGACAGTGACTGTAGTTTCACTCGTACACTTGGCCCAGGTTTCAATGGACATGGTCCAAACGAATTAGACTAGTTCCCCTTGAGATGACGGCAATATTTAGGGTGATCATTTGTCGACTCCGACGAACAAAAGGTAGAAAATCAATCCTAGTTTAAGAAAACACCAAATTCTATTTCAGTTTCAAACAATCTTTTCTAATGCAGTAAAGAATGAAATACAATTTATTATACTTTCATTAAAACATTTTACATGACAATGTAAATTTGCAACAAAAATAATAACTATGATCTATACTGATTGTTTCATAACTCTAAGTTGAGTAAACATGCGAATTAATAATGTTCTAGTTTCGTTAAAACTTGAACAATATTCAAAACACAAAACAAGAGATTACAGAATGAGGAAAATGTTCTTATAATAACAAAACAAAAATACGTAAAAATAAATAGTCCCGATCAATTCACAGACAATAAAAGAAAATCCCGTTAGATCATCGTGATCCTTCGAATGAAATTATAAACATTTCCGATTCACGGTTGATCTCGATGCTGGAACAGAGCCAAGTGTGACAGTTCCTTGACCAAATCTTTCAAATATAATAGCACGGTACGGTATGTATAAACGAAACAAATGTAATATATTCACAATTAAACGAAAAGAAACCCGGATGACATGATTAAATGCTTACAAACTGAGTACAGAGAAGCGAACTACCAACGTTGGAAGGGAATCATGATTCTGAAATTAGAATCAAAGATTCGCAAGTTTATTGCAAATTAATTTCAAATATCTTGATCGTCGAAAATTGCACAATACATTATATTACGTATATATTATTTAGATATTTTTAAAATATTTCTTGGAATATTTTATGGAAAATATGTTGGTTAAACCATTTGATAGAATGTTTAATGCTAANCTCCCCGCCCCCCCCCCCCTCCCAATCGCCAGAAAATGTGCAAAAATAAACATAGCAAAGTGTGGGAACAGCTGATTCCTTCAAAGTAGGCCGCTCAATAAATAAACATTCTGGATCATATTACGGAATTTGTAATTTTAGAGACAACGCCTTCACACATCTCTTCTTTAAAAATTTTAATGTTGCTGAAGTTGTTAAAGTTTGTCCCGGGAAAAGAAAGAATTTGACAAAGAATTAAGAATTGATTGATTAGTTCACACCTAGAAATCGCGAATCGCATTTTTTGTGGAGATAAAAAGAATGAATGAAGAAGAACAAAGTAGGAGGAAAAGCATCATAAAGAAAGAGTTTTCCCATCCACTAAAAGAACATAAAACTATTTTACGCATTGAATGTCCAAGAAATCATGAATATTCTAATAAAAGTTTGTCAAGTAAACTTTAAAAATTACAAATAAGAGTATAGAAAAATAATAATATTATTTTTATAACAACAACAATATCATTATTATTAGACAACCTAAACTAATACCCAGCAATTAACAAAGAATTATTTTACGTTTTTTTTTAAACTAACTATAACGTATTAAAGAAAATACTGGCTGTTATTAGACAAATAGCAATTGTTCTAAGTTATCGCCAATGCCGTGCTCGTTGGCTACAATTGCCAACAAATCAATGCAACGATATCTTTGTCAAGGTGTAACAAAACGACAAAGTCATTGACGAGAAATGACGAAAGAGAATAAGTGGTTGAAACTTTGACGATCGATCGGTCCACTAGCTGAAATAGATGACACAGTTCCAATAAGGTGTAATGATCGTAATGTCGAATAAACGATACCACCTACACCTGCAGTAAAACTCCCGGTGGGAGCACTTCTCTCGTGTCGGGTTATTTTCGTTTGCCTTGCTTACTCGCCTCCCTCCAACATGCTCGTGTATCCACAAATTCAAAATTCAGTCGGCGTCGGGACGCGAGTTATTTCGCGTGCCCTACATTTTTTCCCCGAACCTTGAAGTCACTTGAAAGAAAGAAAATAAGTACATTTTTTTTCCTTTTTTAATTTCTTCCTTGGAACACAACTGGGCGAAGTAACAATTTCTGAATAATTATGATTTTCGTAATATACGACAACGATTCAAAGTCGATTCGATGATAGTTTGTTTAATTGTTTGTTTAATTGAGAGAAGAAGGTTGTGATCTTCATCGATGAAAAGTTGCAATGAAATGTGAAGTAAAACTGCAGCGAGGATGAAGCCTCACGATCATGGGATCGTGAACGACAACGAAGATACAACGATTTATCGTTTGAGGCGATCGTGGTCTGAGAAAGATTGCTTGATCATCGATTTTTTGGAGTATTTGTATGGGCATAGAGGTTAGCTAGAGTTTTGTAAAATCTGTCTGAGACTGTATGAAATAAACTAATGTCTTAAATTCGAGTCTATTTTAAACTAATTATTTAATTATTTATACCAAACTTTCGTGAAAATTACTACGAAAGTGGGACAAAATATATCTTGGGACTAATTATTTCTATGAAAATTTCCCGAAAATTGATTGATGTAAAAATCAAGGGTGAGAGTGGTTGTTCCTGTCAGATGTTCCAGGGCCAATTACGAGCGAGCCAGTGGTGGTCGATGGAGGAAAGAACTGGTTGTCTTTGAGCTGGGGAAAAGCAGAGAAGAGAGGACCAGCACCTGTCATCGCTTACAGAGTCGACGCTTGGTTGCTTGGCAGTGATGGTGGTGCAAGATGGGTCGAGGTATCATCGATATTATATCTCATTCTTTCAATCTTGGATCTTGGAGAGTCAAGTAGCAAATGCTGAAAGGATTTACTTCTCACCGAGAAGGAAACTATTATTAACATTTAAAAATCAGTTGGCAAAATCGTTGGACAAAATGCATTTAGACTCTGAGAATTTCGCAGCATTGCGCACGATGGACTTCTTGACAGCTCTTTAGATCTCATATGTCACAGTTACGTGAATCTTTACGTACTAACATAAATCTTTCTTCCGTTACAATCTGCAATCCTCAAGGAATCTACATAGTAAGATGCTTCAACTACTTGTCACTAAGCCATAATTTTTCAATTTCGAGATCTTTTATGTCTCATTAATGAAACTGGCAGAAATTGAAGTGGGGAAAAAAGAACACGAACAGTCTTATGCCTGAATATATAAAAATTTAATTTTCTTTGTGCACTGTCAGTTGGGTATGACGCCAATAAACGCGTTCGACGCGTTCAATCTGAAACCTGGTGGCGAATACAAGTTCCAAGTAACGCCACGGAACCGCTATGGATGGGGCGAGTCCGTCACTATGACGAATTCTGTCAAGGTCAGCGAGACCGTCGACCTTCCAGAATTCACGAAGATCCTTCCAGGTCAGCTCAAAGTCCTCGAGGGGACCACGGTGAAACTAGAATGCGAGGCAAGTGCGCTGCTGTTAGTCAATCGTTACCTACTTTTGTTAGTTTTGTAACCGGCAATTGGTCAGAAAGCGGCAACAGATTTATGAATCTGTGTGTAACGTTTCAGATTCGAGCTGATTCGAAGGTGGACATAAAATGGTACTACGAGTCGATCGAAATTGATGCCAACGGTGACACCAGATCGTCGATTTCTCACACTGGATCCAAGTGTTGTTTAACGATTGAGAACGTTCAGGAGATCGATAGTGGGAGATACGTTTGCGAGGCGGGTAATTCGATTGGAAAGGTGTCGTCGTTCGCTAGAGTTCTGGTTGTCAACGACTCGAAAATTATCGAGGCTGATGAGAAATTTAGATCGAGGTATGCATGATCGACACGAGATTTAAATAATAAATCATTTAAAAATTATGGATATTTGTGTATATCTGTATATGTACAAAATATCTAAAGATAAATTTTTTATCTACAAAATATAAATCTCTGTTGAGCATATTCTATTCCTTTCCTATAATTGTATTAATTCTATAATAATTAGATTTTTCAAAAAAATTCCAATTATCTTCAAGCAAAGAAATGAAAATCTACACAGTTTATCAAAATTTGTGATCCATTCACTGACATTTTTTTAATTTGGAATCAATGAATGCTTTTCCTTCTACAAATTTTCCTATAATCTCTTTCCATTAAAATAACTTCAACAATTATTATATAATTTCAATTTATTATATTATTTAACACTTGAATAATATAATATCAATACACAGAGCTCTAGGAGATGAAACAGAAGACAGACCACCAGAATTCACAATGAGACTTCGAGACAGAAGAGTCCAAGTGTCCTACCCGGTGAGACTCACGTGTCAAGTGACAGGAAATCCGGCTCCAGAAGTCACGTGGTATAAGGATGCCGAAGAGATTCGTCAAGATGGTAAGTACACTAATATTTTCTCTTAGCTCGTATGATTTTCGACCGAGATTAAATTTCCATTCCTCCGTAGAGCGTCACGTATTTTGGAACAATGATTCGAACTTCTACACTCTGGAGATTATCCACTCCGTGCTGGAAGATTCTGGCTGTTACATGGTAATGGCGAAGAACGCAAGTGGTTCGGTATCTTGTCGATGTATCCTGGTAGTGGACAAAGGAATTCGCGCTTATATCGCTCCAGAATTTCTCTGTGATCTTGATGCTGCTTACACCGTGAAATTAGGCGAAGATTTGCGAATGACAGCTCAAATAGAGGCGTATCCCAGTGTCGGCATTGTGTGGTAAGCATTCACTTAGCAAATTGGAAATCTACAAATTTTTTACGATTCAATAATATTATAATAACAGCAACAACAGCAATGATAAAAAAAAAGTACTTTCTTTCAATTGTAGAACTAATATTATTATAATAATTTTGAGAATAATCGAGGACAAAATATCGAACGATGTAATTTCATTTGTTTACGTAACAGTAAATAAACGAGATATTTCAGAAAATGAAAGGCAAAGGAAAATTGAAACAGAAAATTAAAACAAATTTATTTCTAGTCTATATTAAACTTCCTTAACTCTTTCATATCCAGAAGCAGAAAATCTAATTTTCACTTAAATCTGTCAAAAATTAATATCCATCGAAAACATGAAGCATTTATTTATTAACGTCCATTGATCGATTTCAATTGTTTCTTCAGGCATCGCGATGGAATTCGTTTACGACCGAGCAGAAGAACGGTGATGACCTTGAACCACGATGGTACCGTCGAGTTGTCCTTGGCCAAGGTCACCCAAAGGGACGTCGGCGTTTATTGTTGCACAGCTACGAATGAGGTTGGCTGTGCCGAGACTTCAACAAGAGTGTCCATTATTGGCACTGAAACGCAAAATGATGAGAGGTTTGTCGAAGGAGTGCCAACTGTGACGATCGCGCCTATGCCAGACATACCGTAGGTTCTTCACGATAATCCGTCCAAAATGAAGATCATTTTACATTTACATAACTGAGATGAATTGTATTTGGTTTTGATGGAAATTTATAGATACTCGAAGGAACCTCTTTTCGTCACGAAGCCATTGTCTACCGAGGCGATTGAAGGCGATACAGTCATTATATCCTGTGAAGTAGTCGGTGATCCTAAACCGGAAGTGATGTGGCTGCGAGATTTTCTCAGGGTAAGATTGTTTATTCGCCGTTTCAATGTTGTATAATTTCAACAATGTTTCAGATATTCAAATTATGCGTCAAAGAAACTTGAGTTTTTGGCACTATTTGAAATATTTTAAATATCTGAAATTTGATTTAGAACTTAATACATACTTGTTTGCCAGTCTGTCTTTGCTTTTGAAAATAATTATTATGAAATTTAAGTTTGAGTGCATGTGAAGAAGATATAAAAACATAAAATTATTTAATATTTTAAAGTGCCTCTATTTAAAATAATTCCAAAATAATTCTAAAGTACTTTCAAAGTGAGAACTACTCTTTTCAAATATATATATGAAAATTGCTCTATAAAATGAGAGTTGCTCTTATCAAATATATAGCTCAATTAAAACTTAAATCTCCAATATGCATGAATTCAATAATCATTACAAATAATATACAAGTTACAACTATAGAAAAAAAATCAATGACACACGATCAACATGTAACACATTCTACATTCTCAAACGAACTGATGACTTTTCTTTTTGGACTTTACCAAGTCTTCATCAATCATCATCGTTATTCCCCAACAAAGTTATTCTTAAACGAAGCCGACGAAAAATTGAAAGAAAAATCAAATCGAACTTGATAAAACTGAATCAAGTGAATCTTTCGCACGAATCGATTTTCATCGCATGGAGAGTCTATAGATCGGCGGGTGGTTGATCGAATGAACAGGGAACGACGGAGAAAAAGAAAAAGAGAGACATTGTGCAATTGGTGAAATGACGTGTCCCTAATGCCGCGCTGATCCATGATGTGGGTCAAGGTGATTGCGAAAAAGAAATGACAACGTAACATACCGCATTATGCCCATAAATGGGCCAGGCATTATATGCGTCGGGGAAACGGCATTGATATTGGACGGCACTTTAAAAGGTAACAGTAAGTGAAGTTAGACACCCGGCTCCGAGAGAAAGAGAGAAATTTATTGCTCAATCGCTTGGAAGGTCCCAACAACAATGGGAATCGTCCAGTGGCTCTTGTTACTGCGGTCTGATCACTGAACGGACGAAACTACTTCGAGCTACACTATCGTCCAGAAGTATTGGAATATTGATATTTTGTATCTGATGGAAAATCACAGATATCTAAGTCGAAATTTTAGAAATTTGAATTTATACAGATTTATGCTTCGATGTTTAAATCATTCGTGACAATTAAATAATATATTAAATAATATAGTAAAAGTTAAACAGTTAAATCGTAGTGTACAATGTGTCTAAGTCAAACTTTTAGGAATTTGAATTTAGACACGTGTTTTAATTTTTAAATCATTTATAATAATTAAATAAATCTTCTTCTAAGAATATAGAACAATGAATTTAATGAATACAATGAAACTTGGACTATTACGGTATCCAATTCTTCATATAAACTCACGCAAAACGTGAATAATAACTTAGATCATTCGGATTATCAATGATTAATTATATTTAATAATTTATATTTTAGTATTCAGTGCAAAAAAGAGTTGAAAATATTTGCAAAAGCTATAGAATTATAATAAATGAATAATGGTCAGAATCCTATTAAAACATTTGATGAATTAAACGATTGAAAATTAAAAAGAAAATTCATTTATTTTCACCTGCATAAAATGCGAGATAAAAATTCTCAAGGATTTCCTAATCGTAATACTTGTGAACGGAGGTGTACTCAGTATAGTTATCTATCCTATTGTTATCTGAAACGGAGATCGTATTCTATTGTATCATTATTGACAAACGAAGAAAAATTGGCCATGGTTCAATTTGATGTGAAAAACGTTTACCGGATTGACACGACATAATAACGAAAAATTTGACGAATGAATGTGTTATCCCCAATTCCATTCACGTGTCCATATGATGTGGTCTTTCGTACGAAACTCTTTCGAGTTTATTCTGGTGATAGCACGCGCGAAACTACGGCCAACGAATGCTAATTAATAGTAATTTTAAATACGTTGACGTCACTCTAGCGATGACGCTAAACATCCTTTAAAAGTAAAATGAAAAATATAATAATTGGAAGCTTTTCAATAATGAAGGTTTTTAATTGAATATAATATGTCTCTTGTATATTTAATTACTCAATTTTCATACTATAAATACAAGTATATCATTATTATTTATATACTATATAGTATTTATATTTAAAAAAAATATTTAAAGTATAAATATAGTATCTATATTTTTAAAAAGGTAAATAACAACGAAAGCATATTTGCCAAACAAATAGAAGTTTAGATTTATACAAAATCAAAAAAGAAACCGGAAGCGTTTGGTGACCATGTATAGTATATATTCGCGTCACAGGGGATATCTGCATTATCGAAAAGAGTACAGAGAAGAGACTCCCCCACTTTTCCCGATGAAGTCGACTTTCTTCGTCGATGGATCGGTAGTGCAAAAGCACTGGCGGCAAAACAGTCGTCGCATGTCTTTGGCCAACGAATAGCCATTCGTCCTCCAACGATCCCTCCAGATCTTAGCTTTTGCGATCGATAAGTGACATGGATATTTTTTGTTCAAACTACTCCGAGTACTTGTTGAAAATCTCTTGACCAAGGAAGTGATATTTTACCTGTCTTTTTGAGCACTAATCGCCCTGTCGACTGATTCGTCTTGGATTTGGATTATATTCGATGTGGAAATTCAGAACGTAAGCAAAAATTTATTTCGTTTTATTTCATCATTTCGCGTATTTTTCGAAACATTTCTCCTTTTCATTATTTTTGAAACATTGAGATGTTGGAAGAATTGACAACAATCTAGTTTGAAGTTGAGTTTGGACTTGTTTCTTTCGGAGTTGCAATTTTTAAGATTCTTCTTTGGATAAATTTATTTATATTTGCAATTTCTTGTTTCAACGATTAGTAGTCAAAGCAATGGTGACTTTTAATTATTATTGTACAAAATTTCAGTGTCTTTTAACCAGAAGCAAAGTTTAACTTTCGTTTGGTATCTATGTAATAGCTACGAGAATTAGCTTATCAATCAAAAACTCGATTCATATTAATCAGTTTTACTGTTATGCTTCTTCTTTCTAAAATATAAGATCGTAATTTTACTTAAAAAAAAAAAAAAAACAAACACCAAAGTAGTTAAAAACGTGCGAATATTTTTATGTATTTTCGAAACAATACTCGATGGTCATTTTTATTCAATACTAAATTTTCACAAGTCTACGAATTCGTTTTTGTGCAATTTCCATTTAACAGCCGATATTTTCTTTTCTACTTGACGTCAAATTTACATAAATCTACAAAATTACTCGTATAAACATTTACACGAATCCCACAGATGTTATTCAATATTTTTTTCTACGACTTCTTCCATGCATAAATTTACTGCATTCGGTATCGAATATCTAAACCACGCGTGTTCATATAACGACAAAAAGTTTAAATGTATTAAATTATAAACAGAATGTTCATATGTCAAATATTTAGATAGATAATTATATAAAATAATTAAAACTAGAACTATTAAACGATTGAAGTAATAAAATTAAACTGCAAGGAATAGAAAAATACAAAAAAAAAAAATCATTCAAATAATCTTCACAAACGTTGTAAATCTAAAAAAAGTTACAAATCGATCATTTTGACTACTCTGACAGTTCTACAATAGTATTAAATTTCTGTGTACAAGTTGCACTTTTTCAATGACAATCATAAAAACATTAATTTGCATAAAAGATCCTTCTCTCGTCTAACAATTATATTACTCCCACGCTCCTCTCGCTTAGCCACGTTTAATTTCTACAAATCTACTATGCTCAATATCATTTCCCCATTTGATAATAATACTATTCTCATTTTTGTCGGTGAAATTTTTATGTTTCGTTTCGATCCGAGTTTATTGAAATATCATCGAGGATCTAATCGGTTCTGTAAGATCTCAAAGCCGTGATCTCCGCGGCGTGAGTCATCCGTCGATCTCGGCGGTGTTCGTTAGGACATTCATCGAACTGGTCGACGCTTAAGCGCGAATGTCAGCGCCTGTTCGCCGTAATATTGGCCGAGTCCGAGTTTCCTCTCTCGTTCTTTCGTTCTGTCGCGCGATCGGAGGGACGCGACGCGTCACGACTATCAATGTGCACCGCCAAATACGTCCAAGTTTGTTTTCAGTGCAGCTGCAACTGCTAAATGGGGAGAAACGAGCGACAATTTCGCGATAGGGGCCGATCCTCGTCGCTCAAAAATCGCGAATACCGCGAACATTCCGTTTCTTGCTTGTCGAAATTTTAATTGGCACATTTGCTCAATGAACAGTTGCAAATGCATGAAGTTGAAGGTTGATGTGTCGATTTTAATAAAAATATCTCTACCCGAATTAATGTGAAGAATGGTAATTTTTTTTTTATCTGAGATTTATTAAGAATTTACTCACAATTTACTCATCTGTTTTGACTAATATTTTTTGTAATTATAATATAATAGTTATATAAAACAGTTATGTAAAATAAAATTGGTAAAATAATTAGATGTAGCAAAATGCTGCGTAAAGAATATTAATCTTCATCTAAATTTAACAAAAGCCACACGTCGATCTGTCAACTATAAAACAAAAATATTCCCAGGAACTAGGCGCAAAGTTTTTACCCGCCTATGCATCCATCGGCAAGCAGATTTCCTTTATGTCGGCAATCTGTTTTACACGCGTAAATATAGATCTATATGAGATGACATTGCAAGAAGTCCTTGCAGTAGCCGGTTCTGCTTCGGTTTATGGTGCCTCTCTTCCGTAACGGGAAGTGTCGTCCGCATAAATTTCATCGTAGGCGAAGCGAGACAGGTGAAAGACAGATGGGTCTCAGAAGATCCATTATGTCACGATTCGAGTTCGAGCATTAGAGATACTGAAAACTTCATTTCGCGATGACAACCGCGCCGCTATAAATCAAAGTCGGTTTCGGTGTTCACCGCCTGACATGTTTCTCCACACTGAATATTGAATCCCGAGCATCCGTCATGTTAAACTTAGACTTTTCGTTAACGACAAAGAAAAATGTTCTGATAAGGAAATTACTTTCTTCGAAGATAGCAGATTGAAAACAATGAAATGCAGTTTAAATGGATTTAATTGGATGTTTACGAGTGCCCAAAAATAATCGAGCCATTCTTCCTCAGCGACCTTAATTTTCGAGAGTTTTAAGAAGGGCGTGTCCGACAAAGAGACGCGCAATTAGCAACGAAAAAAAGAAAAAAAAAAGAAAGAAAAAGAACGGTAATATGCGTTGGCACTCGTGTCATACGAGCAACGAGATCAGTCTCGAACGATCTGCTTCAACTTTCGCTCCCTATATGGACTAGAGCCCCGACGAAGACGTTTCCCGTCTCACTTTTATCAATTTCGCTTCCTTCTCTTTCTACCCGATTTTATCTCTAAATATCTACAGCATTTTGTCAATTCAATTCTAACCCCAAATCTGATCTTGAATTTATAAAGGATGTTTACTTAAAATTAGAGAAATCGACACGGTGCTCAAAGAATATTACAAAATCTGCGAATTAAGTAAGAGAAATTAAAAATCGAAAAAAATAGGAAGAGTATACTGCTGGAATAAATATATTGAAAATCTTAGTGGCAAGGTGAAAGATCTCGAAATTTTACGATTTTCCAAAAGAAACGATAAAAGTAGCGGCAGCCGATTTTTGAATCAAGGGATGACCTCAGTGTGGGCGTAAGAGTTACGGAAATGTCAGTATTTAAGTCGAGGTTGCACTTCGAGATCACTTCCCATCAACAGGGTAAACTATTGGAAATCAAAACTTCTAAATGATCTTGCTCCTCTCTTTTTTGATGATTCTTCCAACGTGAGTCCGCGTTGGATATTTATGCACGCACTCAGATTACGTGTTATCGTAGTCAGCAATAAAAAGTTGCGTTCAGTAGCGCGAGATCTCAGAGTGCGTCTTGATAAACGCGTACACAAGTACACATTTAAACTCTTGGTAAAGATTTCTATGCTTCAAAATATGTTACGAAAGTGTTGTTTAATCATTTGATCTGTTCGTTACAAAATCTCATTTGTAAACATGAAATATATTTATTTATTTCAATGGTTTGTGATTGGTTCCACTAATCTGACAGAGAGAGAGAGAGAGAGCAATTCATTTTTAGATAACTAAATGAAGTCAATAGGAATTCACTTAATCATACAGTGATCAAATTTTCATATCAATAAATTGAACTTTATTTCAAATTCCGTGTTCTANTTATTTATTTCAATGGTTTGTGATTGGTTCCACTAATCTGACAGAGAGAGAGAGAGAGAGCAATTCATTTTTAGATAACTAAATGAAGTCAATAGGAATTCACTTAATCATACAGTGATCAAATTTTCACATCAATAAATTGAACTTTATTTCAAATTCCGTGTTCTATTCATCATTCCTGTTCATTCTCCAGTGAGTCAGGAAATTATTCAAACGATCGAGAATGTAAAAATATATGTAATAATAGATACTTCAGTAATGAATGATAAAAAGAAAAACTTTTCAGTTCAAATAATAAATACTTCTTACTACAAAATATCCAATAACTATTTCGTTACAATTTCATCATCTCAAAAACTGAAATAAATCCTTGTCAAATTCGTTCGCGGAAATCCCTGAGATTATTAATCCTCTGTTACTTGTTATTTCTAATTTTCGCTCTTTTTTACAGCCTGATTACTACAGGGACGCAGCCCACTTCCGGCTGGTCGGCGAAGGACCTCAGTACCGGCTGGAAATACCGTACGCGAAACTCGACTTCACGGGAACGTATTCCGTAATAGCGCGGAACTGCCATGGGGAGGCCAAAGCCGTGATTTCTTTGCAGATCTACGCGAAAGGTAACGCTTAGCATTCGAAAGAAGCATGAACACCAATGGACAATTTGCTTAGACGAAAGGATCGTGCATTATGCTTTCAGGTCAAGGCAAGGAGGAGAAAATGAAGAAATCAGGGGTCACACACGGGTAAGTGGTACATTCGTGTATTCTAGATTACCACGTAGATAAATTCTGCTGCATGACACGACACGTGGCGAGTTTCGCGACGAGTTTTTGCGAAACGATCGTTAACGTTGCCTAAGTGGCTATCTCGATCGTGTTTGCTAAATGACGCTTGCGAATCCTTCGATTGGCAGAAAGGTGCTGACTTTGCCGGTAGTCACGAGGGAACTGCGAGATCTAAGATGCTGCGACGGAGATGCTGTTACCTTCGAGTGCAAGGTACACGCCGCTCCCGAGGAGCCATTAGTGCGCTGGGAACGTGGAGGAAAGGTAAATATTAATATTAATTCGTTTCCCTTTGGCTTCATTTTCCACTTAGAGAAAAAGGAATAAGACGTTTATATATCCGGGAATATATATATATCATATACATACTTTTATCATGTTTCGCGGATACTTTTCCATTAAAAAATTGGAATCTCAATTTGTTTATTAAATTAATATAACTTCATATTTGAATATAGATATATTTTGTATGTTATACTGCATACTTTGTAAATTGTTATATATTTAAATATAATTAATACGTGAAAATTTAGCAGTCTAATATTGCGCCATTATACGGTAATTTAGAAACGCAACAATTTTACAAGAATTAATATTCACCGTTTAGATTCTCCAAATGGGGGGCGATTTCTCTGCTGAATTCGACGGAGAGACCGCACGTCTGTGCATCCAGCACGTATATCCGGAAGACGAGGGCGAGTACACATGCGTGGCATATAACGACCTTGGGAAAGCATTCACGTCAGCGTGTCTAATAGTGGATGGTAATTTCGCGTTTAATTCACGATCGTTTAATAAGGCAATATGGGAACGCCAGGTGATACAAATACGCGAAACCTTCGTTTCAAATATTCATTTACTGTATCTGCAACGTAAATCGCCTCTATCGAGTGCAGCCAGATCCTGGCTTTATTGACGTTTCTCGCGATAAGAAACACGTTTGCTACTTTACGTATTTCTTGAAACACTCGTCGGGGAAATATGGAAAGCTACATGTTTGTAAATTATTATTTTGTTTCAATACATTTCAGTGCCTGAAGGGAAAGAGAATGTACTGAGCCAAAGACTGACGAGGCCCGCAGGACTTCTGTCAGCAGGATCTACGCCAAGATCGACACCACGCTCGACACCCATTAGAACTTTGTCTCCTGCAGTTTCGCGTAAGTGTAAGAATAGATCGATAAAATCAGATTCTTGTAATTTTCGTTTTTACAATAATTTGGAAAATACACACCACTAACAATTAATCTAATAATAATTTAACTAAAAGTAAATTTAACTTGAAGTAAAATTCAGAATAACAACTATAACCCACGATACTACCTCTCGTCTGTAAAATTTTAATTTCAATTTTATAACGTGTAATCGGGACAATTTAAATACTGTAATCCATTATATTGACCTCATTTGTAAAATTATTTTTTCTTTCCTGTTATTATTATTGAACTGAATTTTATTATACTGAGAAATCTAATTCATTTAAGTTAAAAAAAGGATTATTGCTGATCAATTTTTTTCTGTTGCTAAAAAGTATTCACGAGATTAAAAGGACAATGTAACAATTGCAGATGGTCGAGAGTTAAGGTCTCCGCAGCTTCTTCCGCGAAGTAGGTCGATGTCAAGACGACCAAAGATCAGTCCGCCGAAATTTTACGCGGTTCCGCATAATCGAGTGGTCGAGGAGGGAGAAACCGTGCGATTCCAGTGCGCTGTGGTCGGCCATCCGGCTCCGTGGGTGAAATGGGACAAAAATGGTATAGTCGTCACGCCGACTGCGAGAATTTCGATAAAGGAAAGAGACGACGTGAAGATACTGGAAATCGTCGAAGTAACTCAGGAAGACGCCGGACTGTACAGAGTGATCGTGGAGAACGATTATGGTCGTATTGAAGCCAGTGCTCGCCTGGAAGTAATAAGTACGTTTCATCTTTTACATTAGGGTAAACTTAATAGAGTGATCAACAATTGAATCAGACAAATTGAAAATTCTTTGCTCAGATATATACACGGATTGTGCAAATTTAAATTTTTGTGAAGAAAATAACAGAAATTTGTTTCACTCGCTAAATATTATAACAAGTGCTACATCTTGAATATTTTGTGTATTTATATGCTTATATATTTATATATTTATATACTATATTTTTATGGTTTTGCAGATTTATATTTTCTACAAATATAATTATAATTATAAAATAATTATAAAATATATGCAACAATTGATGTTACAAGAAAAATGAATATTTTTAAATGGACATTCAATAGGATTCACTGTTATCAATTCACATAATTTTTATTATTTGTTCGAAAAGATCGTCAGTTACTTGGATCGGTTGCCAGAACAATCAGAACCAGAAGTGCATCGCCTAGAACGTATCCATCATTTAGTCGAAGTCTGTTAGACACGACTAGCAGAATAAACGGAAGATTATACCTCGATTGCGGTATCAGAGGAACGCCTAGTCCAACACCAACATGGTTCAGGTAAAACTTTTTCGTTCGTATAATTGGTATTTCTAATTCTTTCTACATTTCGAGAAATTTACCAAAGTTATTGTACTAGATTATTTCTTCGATAGTCGCTGACTACTCAATCGAACTTGTGAAGTTCGAGGATTTAATTTTCTGATTTTATCCAATTGGATAGTTCTTTTGCACTATTTTCTCAAAAAATATAATCACCTATCGTGTAAACTGAAGGAGAAAGAAGGATTTATTTCACGCTTGAGCAAAAATCTCAACTATGAAGGATATAATTTCAAGCTAGCAAAATAAGACATCTCGCTATTGTCACCTTTGAACTCAAAAAGCTAGACTTGAGACCTCCAAGATTTTTATCTCAAAGAACATTTTAGTTTTCCATGCCTGTCTTTCACTATCCAACAACAAAAATCCTGTCATAAATCTCGTCTAAAGAATCTGTCAAAAATCTCTGTCTAGAAGATCTTGCGACAATGGTTAGCCATCTAATTCTTTCTGCGTCGATTTTTGTAGTTTAGGCAGGATTGAATAAATTCTGGTTTCCTAGAGTAGAATCGCTATTTCCACTTCAGTCGCAAATCAGCGCCAAGGTGTAGTGGAAGGGAGAATACAAAGTTTTTAAAACCGAGAGCACAGTTTTCACGTAGTTTCTTTCAAACGAATCAACGAAAAACAAAAAGGTTTGGTTTAAACAATGAACGATTTCAGAAATGGACGACCGTTGGAACGATCGATTCGAGTAAAAAGGTACTTCGACGGCAAAACTGCGAAAATCGAAATTTTAAAAGTGAAAGCGAGCGACGCGGGTGAGTACACGTGCGTGGCAACGAACGTCCTTGGTTCTACGAAAAATTCTTGTCAGGTAAATGACCTTAATCGTATGCTAATAACGCGACATAGACGTGTACTTGTGCAAAATTATTTTCTTACGATGGGAAACAATTATTTTCGTAATCGCAGGTGACCGTTCTTAATCCTTATAATCCATCTACGTGCGACAAGGATCCACCGAAATTTTTACAATCCCTCCCAGAGGAATCGATCGTCATGGAAGATCACTGTTATGAACTTCAAACGAGACTCACGGGTATAATATAAATAATATAAATCA
>NIPQ01084673.1:0-22577 GCA_002806875.1 Lepidotrigona ventralis hoosana | reverse complement strand
ATAAAGAGATATTAATGAGAATAATCTATTATCATTATTCATTATTTGACTAGGGGAGTAAAGGAAATGGACAAATGGGTTCTTCATGGATTAATCGATTAAAGATTATATACATAGAGTGATAATCTTATTTTGAAGAAAATAACGTGATCTTTGACGAATAATTTATCTTATACGTCAAATAAGCGTGTAACGAAACGTGTAATCATTATTTTATTTAAAAACAAATGACGACTATTTACTCATCATTATAGTTGTTATAATCATGCAATAATAACATTTTGACGAATAATTTATCTTATACGTCAAATAAGCGTGTAACGAAACGTGTAATCATTATTTTATTTAAAAACAAATGACGACTATTTACTCATCATTATAGTTGTTATAATCATGCAATAATAACATTGTATAATTATTATAATAAATGTATAAAATGCAAATATGATTGGTAAGGAATCAATCTTATTAATCCAACATCTTTAAGAATTAACATACGAAACTTTATCAGATACTTTCTATATCCAACGTTTTGCCTCTGCGAATTTTTATTTCTGCAATTATTCAAATAACTGCTTGGTAAGGAATCAATCTTATTAATCCAACATCTTTAAGAATTAACATACGAAACTTTATCAGATACTTTCTATATCCAACGTTTTGCCTCTGCGAATTTTTATTTCTGCAATTATTCAAATAACTGCGCTATAAACAAATTATTTGTTCAAAAACTGTTTTGTTTTAAAAATACAGAAAACTATTATTAAGGTATAAAGAATTGTACGAAACTAATTCTATTAAAATAAATTGATGTTGTACAGCTAACTCAAAATCTATAAACAAATTATTTGTTCAAAAACTGTTTTGTTTTAAAAATACAGAAAACTATTATTAAGGTATAAAGAATTGTACGAAACTAATTCTATTAAAATAAATTGATGTTGTACAGCTAACTCAAAATTTGATCTAAAAAGAACCATTTTGTATTCATCAATCTGACGCGTTTCATCTCGTTCTCAAACACTAGTCCCCTTTCTCTCTCTCTCTCTCGTAATTCGAAACCCATTCCAAACGACATAAAAAATCCTTCGCCCATGCCCGTCGATATTTCGCCAGACAGTGCGAAATCCAAGGTTAAAAGATCGCATTATGCAAAACCGGGCTGGATGAGCCGCGATTATAGAGGATAGCAAAGTTTGCCTCGTTGATAGAGATCGAAACGAAGTTACCTGACGCGCACCTTGGAACCCGATAAAACGCATAATCAGTTTCCCCTCATGTAGGTACATCGACACGTTAAAGGACGTCCTTGTACCGGGCTAACTTTCTTCGTAAACTTCCGCCATTTTTCCACCGCGTCCACCTACCCCTAACACCTTCTCTCTCTCTCTCTCTCTCTCTCTCTCTCTCTCTTTCTGTCGCTCGATTCAACGTTCCTCACAGCGTACCACAGCGGTGTGTCGATATTATTGGCATCGTATACAATAATTACAGGATGAGTTGTGGGTTTAGTTGGTCTTGCGAGGTGATCGATCGATCCACAGCCGACTCGCGCGGCGCAGGAATTATTTTCGAAGGAAAATCGAGCCTCGGCCAATTTCAACTTTTAACAAACTACCACGCCGGTCACGTCTCTTAGAGCAACTCGACGAACTGAACTTCCTCGCCCGCGAATTGCCGCCCGCGAAACCCCGGCGCCAACAACGTCCGAGAAACATGGCCGCGATTAAATGAAATTTTAAATCTACAATCTCCTTCCCTTTATTCCCCTGTTTGTTTGGTGAAACGTGTTCTCATACACGCTGGATGTTTACGACAATACGGCCTGCTTTGACAAAGATACTCTGAAAATTTACAATTCTGCGAGTATGATGTCGGTTTAAAAACGAAACTTTGAAACTTGAATACGAGGTATGAGAAATTTTTGGCAAAGATTATGAAAGCATTAATGTGAATTCTATTGAATTTTCTAAGTAATTTGTGGAATACTATGTTATTTAGAGTAATAAATGATAGTTATATTTCTTGTTCCCTTGTATTTGTAACGAAAATGACAGAATTTTTATATCATTCAACACTAGAAACATCAAAGTACTGAAAATGACCGATTTACAATTTTCCATAGAAATTTTATATATTTATAATACTATATCTTTAAAGATTCAGATAATTTTTAGTAAAATATATATAAATAGAAATTTGTGTTCTTTGTTATACTACAAAATTTGTCTTGTTTGTTGCACTAATTTTTCTGTTACAAATTTTTGTTGTCGTTCCAGTATTAAATAAAATTCTGTCTCTTAGTTTTTATTTAATTTTTGAAGTCCTATTAACCTCTTATGAATTATTAGCTATCACAGTTGTTTCTTTAATGAAAGCAAAATCAGTTTAAATTAACAAAATATATAACAAAAATTATATCTTTATTTCCGTTTCATTTCCATTATTCCTAATTACAAGCTTCATAATTAGGCGTTTTGAAATCACTACTTTTCACTGATATTTTATCGAACTTTATCATCATAAAATATACCGAATCACATGTATTCATCAATGTATAAACTGACAAATCCCACGCCAATTTATACGCCTCTCATTGCTATTTTACAAATACCACATTTCACTTTATTAATTCAGTTACACTCTCGTCGCTTTTTAGTTGCCTAATTAGATTTCGTTCAATTTTTTCTTTTTTTTTTTTGCTTCTGTTTTTAATTAGCGCTGCACACGTGCGTTTTTACGAAATTGCGACATAAAAGCGTGCATCATTACATTTATTACATGTTAAACTGTTGTGAATAGAGAGGCTATGCTGAATTTTAAAATTTATTTTAATACAAAATGCAGCACAATGAGGCGAAACCTCTAATGAATAAAAGATAAACTATTCGATCATCGAAATTATCTAACAGTAACTGCACAAGCAATCTGTCAATGAACATCTTTCCAATTTATTAAAGTCCGATATTCCGAGAAGCGCTGAACTGCAGCGGTAATAACCTCGTGAAGCCTACGAAGGACAACTTTTAATAGAAACAAAATGCTCGCGACCATCACGTAGACACAATATTGATATACAGCATCCACCATAAATAGTACCGTAATTTAGGTAACTTTATTAGGCTTACTACCGTTGCAGTTTAGGATCAAGGTCTCCCCGACTTACCTGATAGGGAAAGTCAGGTTCGATGAGCAAGCTTGAACAAAAGCTTACTTATAAGCACTCACTCGACACGTCTTCTAACAGTTCCTCAGTATTCTTACCCGTCAGTTCGATTCCGCTACAGTGAACGTGAACAAGTCACATCAGAATGAAACCTCGTGACTGAATTAATCAGGCATATTAGTCGATCACGAAACTTACGTCGAAGTCCAAGAAAATACAGCCCCAACTATCTTTACCAACATAACTGTCGGTAAGGAAAGCGTCTTAACACAATCCCTACGCTATTTATAATCTTGCAAAAATATTATTTTTATATTTTTTGTAAAACAAAATAAATAATATTCGGTCATCGAACGTCTGAATCATGTAACGTTGGAACACATTGTTCCAATTATACGGAATTGTATCTTATTGAAACAATAATTTTATCCATGGCCTGACCAGAAACAGTTACAATTAAAGAATTAAATCTCTCGCTATGATTCTCACACACACACACACACATATGTTTTAGTTATTCCACACATATGCTCCGTTACCATTATTTAAAGCATAATTCAGGAAATGCTCGCCGGTGCGAGCAGAGGGAATTTCACCGTTTAAGAGGCGCTTTATTTTATATTTAGCTTTAGTCACATTGGACAATGAGCTCTTTATAATCTCGAGCAGATTATTTGCGAACGGGACCTTTATTAAAATTTACACAATGAACGTAACAATGGTTACAATGCGTTGAAAAATTTTCTTATCGTCCCGATACCGCGTAAAACACGTGTAATCAGTGCATATAACAATCCGCGTAACAGCGTATGTATTTAAAGAAGATTTAATTATTAATCTATTAGTTCGTTGATTACTCTTGAGCCTTTGTTTCCGTTAAAACTCCAGCTGAAGTTTCGCGGTCGAACAAAACGATTCTCACTTTCGAAGTTTTTAATTAAACCACCCGCGCCAACCTCTTTCTCAGACATTAATTAATACGTTTTCTCTATTTTTTTCAATTGTTCCTCGAGGACACGACGGATTTTTTGTCACCTGTAGAGCTCACCTACCCCCTCCCCTCCAACTTCTCCCCGTGCGCCGCTGCTGCGAGATTTATAACGAAGCCACCCGTGGATGAAAATTAGCGACTCGAAACCAGAACCATGATAATCATCCCTCTAGACTCCAGACAGCTGCTACATATACAACGCTCAGAAGTTTGAAGTATCGTTTTCTGTTTAAATGAAGTCGATATTTTTCACGCGATTTCGCAAGGAATATTGAATATCTCTTGCGAAAATTACGAGCATTATATCTGAAATTGGAATCTCAAATACTTTAAACTTATTTAATACTTTAAGAGGTACTCATACTTACTTAAGAAAGTCATTGTTTCTTTGGAATCTTAATATGTTCCAAATTTTTTTGAATAAGAGTGTATGTATCCAACAGTAATTTTCTTTTTAATTATAAAGATCTTTGTTTTAATCTTCATTGCGAGAACTGAGATCTTTCATATTCGTAGTAAATTTGAAATATGTGAGTTTCCCCAAATAAAAATTCGTATATTACATGTCGTTTCTAATATTATTATTTGCAATATGATATATAATAATATATCATAAAGAAGTCTTCGTTTAAATCTATTGTGAATTTTTTTTTCAGACTTCTTCAAAAACTTTCACTCACTGAAAGATGTTCAAAGATGAGATCAGTTCGAGTAACAAATGGCTAAAAAAATTTTCCGACTGTTGCCACTTAACTGAGCTATAATTTTCTTTGGCTGATAATACAAAATGTGAAATATCTCGCTAACGATGTCTAATGATAGAACACGAAAGGCAACATATGCGTCTCGTTATCCATCTCTTGTGCAGTAACTCTCCCTTGTTGGATTGCAGGCCAACTATCAGTGAGTTATTTTTGATGTGTATGCTTCCTAGATTGCAACAGTGTTTACACTGTACAACTATCATAAAATTTAAAATACACTTTAAAATAGATGAAAGTTCATAAAAGAATATTACATAATTTTCAATTCTATGATTTGATTTAAATTTATAATTTTATGATGATAAATTAATATATAATGTTAACTCTTTCCCCGACGAAATATCTCGCCACAATTAGGTTGTGCAATATGACAAGATATCTCGTTTCATATCACATCGCTTCTACAATTCCACTCTGTTAGTGGTATTGCAACTGAGATAATTTTAGCGATACCTCGTATAGCGATAGCGAACAGGTTAATGCTAAAATCAGCCTCGATAAATATTGAAATTTTTTTTTTTTATCAATAATTGACTGTTTTAACACGTGTGTTTGCAACAAGTATCTTGTGTCTTTTAGATATATATTCTTAAACTTCAACAGTATAATAATAACATAATAGTCGTATCATGTCATACAAAATTTTTCACATAATACATTATACTGAGATAACTTTCTTTAAATATCCGTTATACGTTAGATATTAAAATAAAAAAATATGACCATATTATTAACACGCATATTCTTTTTGAACACATTCTTATCCCACTGTATGCTCTAAAATGAGCCTGATAACAGCCAGGCAAAAGTTAACAACACTCAATCGAGAATTACAAGGACGAATCGCTCATCAACGAACCAGTGAAACAATACTGGTGCGAAAGTAACACAAAGAATGTAATACAAAGTAACAAGAGAAAGGCGAGGAGTCTTCGAGAAGTGTTGGAACTTTTAATTGAACGAAAACTTTGTTAAGCTAAGCGTGATTAAACAAGCCAACAAATGATTTAATTAGACATGATGCGACGATTATTCCGGACGCAGCGGGATTTCAGTATCGTTTACTAGCGTGTCCACTAATAATAATTAATCGATAGTGAACTAGGTTTTGTATAAAATTCGATAACGAATTGCAATAATCGCACATCATCATATATCCTAGACACTGGTAAGTTGATGAATTTAAATCGTAATTAAGAACTTGCAATAAGGTGCTAATATACAAAATAATTCTATATCACCGTATGAACGTACGCTAATTAATTATGGGGCACAACCGTGGGCTATGGCATAAAAATAATTTAGAAAATGGCAAAATAGAAAATTGAAAGCCGTAATGAAGACAAACTGAAAGGTACATGCTGAAAGAAAGAAGCAAGCAAAATTTTCATAGTGAGAGAAGAATATTACAACCACTGAGAAACCACTCTAACTTATTGTTAGTCACAAAGCTAGTTGACAACTCCGCAGAATGTGAAAAAATTGAGAATACATTATTTTCATACGAGACTTGCAAGTATTGAAATTCAGCGAACGATTTCTAGTCCTAACAGATACATGATCGAACAATGTAAGAAAATCTTTGAAAAATTATCATTCATCGCGTTAAGACTTGAAAGGGACTAGATTCTTTTTATACTCTTTGTATACTTTATATTTTTTATATTTCAATGTTTGTTTTATTGTCCTTCACAAAAGGCAATTTATTAATATAAATTAATAACGTCTCCGTGACGTTATTTGAAGATAATTAATATGTCGTCAACTCTCTTCTGTACAATGAACTTTGTCACAAATCAAAGATCAATTACTCTGTCCGCCAGTCAGTTACGACGATATACGCCAAAACAGTAAATTATCCTCGCAACATCAAGAGAGAAGAAGAAGAAGAAGAAGAAGAAGAGAAAAAGAATAACGCGTAATCGTTTCGTGCCGCTTTTACCCCGCGTTATTGCTTCATTTCATAAACATTATCCGTATGCGTTAATTGCTTCTCGCCTGAGAAGTTACCGGAGCAGGAAAGCATTAAAGATTTCAGATTAACATCATCGTCGCAATTTAAACCGCACTGTAGTAAACGCAACGGTTTTAATGCGAAAGGCCTGCTTGCACGGTTTACTGCGGGGCAAATAACGCAAAAAACGATTACCCCGATGATGGTTATAAAAGCGAAGTTTTTCGCGAATTTAATATAATTTTTAATTAGCAGATATCGTTATGATGGTAAGTTGTGCCGGAATACCGGCAAAGTAATGAGACTGGAAATATTACAGAGCAAAGGTAGTAACGATCGATATGGAATGAAATTTCTTAGAATTTTTCCGATCTATCTAATTTCAGTTTTCCAGTTGAAAGGCGAGGTAAGTTGAAAATTAATGACTCGAAGATTTGAAAAATATTGAGGAACATTTCGATAATTCACTCAGTGTCGGTCGAATAGTATTTATCCCGAGATTATGGTTAACGATTATTCGCGTTTCTTTAACGAATTAAATCCCTCAAAATTTTCAGTTTCTAAATAACAAGAGTCGCTGAGTAATATTAAGATTAGTAATCAAGATTAATAATTCGAATTTGAAAAATATTGATTAGTTGAGAGTTTGAGATTATCAAAGTTTGATAAATAATTTGGATTATATGAATTTTATAGGAATTTTAGTGGTAATAATACCAATTCTCAAGTACATAATAATAAAGATGTACAAAATTTTAATAAACAAATAAATGTTTAAGTCTAACAACAATTGTACCTCGAAACAAATACCTCGTAATAATTTATGAATTTAATTAATTTTAAGCATAATAAAGGAAACATTCACCGTTGAAATTCTAACGAACAGAGCCTGAGATTACTTTCAGCAAATGCGTGAAAAATTGAGATAATAATCGTGAATGGCAACTTTTTAACAGAATTCGCTTTAAAGCTTGCAAACCTTTCAATTGATTTTCTCTTTCGATTTTTAAAACGAATCCTTACTCTCTGAATTCTATATCAGATTTAACCAGCACTCTATAACTTTCTAACATTGATTCATCGTTGAAAGCTGAGAAAATCGATATTCTTTCAGTTCTGTCGTGGGTCTTGTAATTCATCACATTCCAATACGTGGCTCAATGGATTCAAATTTTTCTTCGTGTCGCGTTGGTTCCCTGCTGATCGATAATAAAATGAACTTTCAGTATTGTTTCCACCGCTTTTATAACGCTCGATTCAATTGTACGTGCGAATTTCTATTTTGCCGCAGTTCTTCGTTCTCGTTAAGAAAACGGGGCTGATCATTCGGCCTCGAAAATAGGAACACCTAATTTCAAGATATTTAATCTACTCGCATAATCTACTCGGTCATAACCATCTTAAAAAATCGTCGAGGCTTAACAGCAGAACCACCAGAATTATCAAAATGACGAATTTATAATTTTTGTTAAATATTTTACAAAACAGTGTATTTTTAGAGATTTAAACTTAGATTTAGACTTTTTATAAAATGTATCAACAGGAAGCTTTTGTATTTCATTGTATTATGCAGTACTCCCATTTTCGTTTACTTTAACTCTGATGGAAATGTGCTTTAATCGTCGGTATACGCTATATTCTAGTGTTAATAAAAAAAATCGTGCCATTTTATCAGCAATTTTTTTTCAGCAAGCAGTGCATGCATTNAAAAACAAAAAAAAAAAAAAAAAGGACAAGAAAAAAGAAAAAAAAAAGAACAAACTCCATTAATGACACGGTAGACGAACATTTCGACGTAGCGATGTATTATTGTAGTATAAACATTAAACAGAGGAACATTGTCGTGCGTATATCTTTGTAACGAGTAACCTTTGCTAGCAAATCCGCCATGATTCACGAGATTGACCGACGGTCGAGAAGATCCGACAGGAGCTCTGACTACTAACGCTTCGCGGGCCCATAAATCTCAATGCATTATCGATCGATCTCCGGCAATGTGGTTCGTGTGTACGTGTAACAGAGAGAGAGAGAGAGAGAGGGAGGAAGAGAGGGAGAGAAAACGCACGTATCGCCCCTGTGGCGTTGATTTAGGTAGGATAATATCAAATTACGATTGCAGCCAGTTGTCGGAAGGTCCGCACGCTTGTCGCTGTTTGCCGGGCAAGAATCACCCCCACGAGTGGGTTAAACGAACACGTTCCATTAAATGTTTAATGTTTCGTTATTAACCCCTCGTGACGAGCGTTCTTTCAGCGGATTGTATTTGCTAGATTTATCTGTTCGCCGTTTAAACATCCCGTGCAGGATTATGGATGTGAAACATCGTGTTATCTTCTATACGTGTGCACAACATCTAGAATTGTACGCACAACTCGTGTTTGACGTGTTTAGACCATAATCTGCCATCAGCAACGGTGCGACTGGATAGAGTATGAGTAGGGCACACAAAGGTTTACAATTGACCTCTTTGTTGCCCGTGAACCGAGTTTCGCCGTTTAGTTCGTGAACTCTACACTCTCGAACTTCGTTGGTCAAGAGGTGAAATAAAAATTAGGCACTCGATAGAGAGGTGATATTTTGAGAGACGATCAGGTGGTTTTATAGATTTTATCGCTTGTGTGAAGATAATGTGAGCAAGCAATAGGAAAACTAATTGAAATAATTAATTTGATTAACGATGTGTGAATTGTCGGGAAACTATGAATCAAAAACAGTACTTGCTATTGTTAGCTAATTCCTGATCAATTTTCCGTTATAAATAAAATTTTTCACATTGCACGAATGCTTTCTAACATTCTAGCTTTCTAACCCACCAAAATTCGTGGAATACAATTTCCATTACAAAATATATTAAACAATATCTACGAATTAAAATTAATCATCTAAAATCTTTGGAAAGGATAATGTGTAGACTCTACATTTCTCTATCGATCTTCCGTTACAAGTAAACGAAAATAAACGTCCTCCATTTCCCAAAAATACCTCAGCACACTTTAAGCTTACTCTTTCAGATACTATTTAAAAGACTTTCAAGAACGACGGAATTTAAATTTTTTAATATCTCTTATTCCGAGACAATATCGAGCTTCTTTTACGTTCTAACGAACCTAACGAACGTTAAACAAATCCGTCAAAATTTCTCCCTCGTCGAAACAACGTCTCGCTGGCGCACGATAATTTTCAACTCCATTGGTTCGTCATCGACGATCTATAACCGCGCGATGCACGCCAGTGTTTTGCACGTAAACCAGCCTGCGAACAACCAATATAAAAACTGTTCTCCGCACGCGTTGCCGGCGTCCGCAAGATATCATCCGACCGCCGCGTTAACAATCTAGCCAATTGTATCCCGGGCACAATACAAAACACAGCAAGCTAAATTGCAGCCGGGGAACAAACCGCTGCCAGGGATTACAAAAGCCACGAGTCTCGCGGGAATCTATCATCGTCCAGTCAGGCCCCGTAATTGTGAAAATTATCGTGACTGGTGGCCGGGCCGGGCCGGGCCGGGCGTTCGCCAGATAGAAAGATGAATGGACGAGTCGAAGAGCCGGGAAGTGGAGAAGAACGGCGGCAGAAGAGAGAAGAAATATCGAGGAAAAGGTCGAGAGAGAAAGAATTGATACGAGAAAGGTGGTTCGCTCGGTCGGTACGTTCGCTCTCACGGCGTTGATTTACGTCGGATAATATCAAATTACGATCGTGGAAGATTGTCGGCGGTTCCACGTGGTCGACCACGGTCTTCTACCCCCGTTGGGACCACCACGTCCGGCAGGATACGTCGACCTTTTGCAAGGGGTTGGGGGCGAGTTAAGGAGCCGACAGCAGGGCGAAGGGGTGGCGCATCATGCGAATAGGAAGAGTCATTTGTACCACGAAGCGCGAGGTCGCCGCGTGACGATTGCGTGCGCCGCCAGTTTCGAGCTTCTCGTTCACACGCTCAGGCCACATCACCCTTCTTCCAATCTGCGTGTCTCTCTTTCCCCGTGTTTCTCTTCGTGATCTTCTTTCTATGATCTCTCTCTCTCTCTCTCTCTCTCTCTTTATGCCTTTTTCTCATTGTTTCTCACTGTCTTTCATCAGGATTGAACAGATTGTTTGATTTAAATGTTTGAATAACAATAGTATTATTATCTTGAAGTATATAGTCTTAGCTTATTTCAACGAACAAATGATTCTTTTCAAGTAAAATTACAATCCCTGATCATTGAATTGGCACTTGGAATTTTAATATTTTACATCTTCTTGGTATCAGCAAAGACTTGAACAAATTAATCGCAAAATTTTATTAAATCATTAGCAAATAATATATTACTGTGCGTGAAGTTTCACTACTGAATATTTATTGTAGGAGAGATAGAATTATCACACATATATGAAGAACAGAATACTGTTTATTTTGAAGTACTTCACTTCACTCCTCTTTTTTTTTCATTTTTTCAAATGAAATTTGCCCAATCCTATTCTCTCTCTCTCTATCTGTCGGTCTCCACTTGCATAAATAACTTTTATTCTCCATAGATTGTCGATCTCTGATTGAATCCTCGTTGTTCAGGATGACTGATTGTTTGACTCGCCACTCAAGCCTACGATCTCGCCTTATTTACGAGAAGACCAACGCGAACGAATGGCGAACGAATCAGTTCGTTCCGGAACATTTTTTTTCATTCGTCCTATTAGGCCGTTTGCTGCGGGTTCGTGCCGTTTCTACGGAGGCAAGAATAAACGTTTTTACATCACTATGGATTTTCCTTCGACATTTCGGCCGGGAACACGCAATTGCCCTACCAGGCACTCGCTTCCCTTTCTTTTAAAGAAAGTAATTGGAATGTACTTTAGCTTGAATGGAACTTGATAACGGTGGATTTTGCGAGGCGTGGTTATCAAAATTGTCCTCGCGATGATGTGCAAGATGTACAAGCGGGCCGAGTTACGAGTCTCAGAGATGACGGAAAATAAGGTGAAATTTATTAAGCAGAATGGTAATATCTGCGTTCATGCTTTCTAAAGCGGGAAAATTTTGCATTACTCTTCTCGTGTCGTCATTTTTCAGCTATAGCTTTTCTTTGAAATATTCAATAGCAATCGATGTTTGATTAGAAAGATAACGTGGATTTGTATTCATAAAAAACCAGATGTAGTTGCACACACATGTATTTTTACAAAAGTATACACAGAATGTGACACGCATATAACATGCAAAGATACGTATTTAAAGTACAGTAATCTTTATGATATTTATCAATTTCTACACGTATCATGTTGTACATTATAAAAATTTGAGTTGACACGAATATTCTATTATCGCATTGATTCAACAACACAGAGTTTAATTCTGAAACTAAAGGTTAATCATGGCGATAATGGTCGCAAAGTAGGATCAAACTCTTTGAGAACTCTCGGGCAGCTAGCATTTATTCTGTCCCCCAATTTGTTCCCGGAGATCTCGATGGAACGGTAATCGATCGAATAAAAGCAAATCTATGAGCAACTCCCTCATTCAGGGGATTTGCCAATTTAATATCTTATATCCTTTCAACTTCCTGGGATAGATGCCTTTTATACTCAGTTACCAACCCTTCATTAAATCTTCGTTTCCCAAACCCTCGTTATTCTGCGCGATGAACCGTTTAGGGTTCTCTTCATTCACCTTTCCTTCGCGTTTCGTGTTCACAGTTTCGTGGTTTCCTAATGTCCTCGTAAACCAGTAACCATACAGCTAAACTAAAACGATTTCGAAAACGAACGAAAAACGCGTGGACATTTTCTTCACTTTCCGTTTGATATTGTCCAGTTTAACAATTTTAATATAACTTTTTGGTATTGTTTTTTTATATGTAATTGGCATGGATATATTTTTCATTAGAGAAAAAAGTTGTCGTGATAGATGCTAGATTAATAATATTTAAAATTTGAAAAACTAAGTTTTAGAAAAGCTGTTTTCTTCATTTTGTTAGTTTACTATTTTATAGTAGTCTCAATACCATTTTTCGAAAAAGAAATTCTATTTTCTGTATGCAAACGAAAGGCACATTTTTCGTGAGACACAAAAACTTTATTAGACAATATATTTTTTTATTTTGTTCGATTGCCTTTTATTATCTTTCGGGCAACTTTACGATTCCGTGTTCGTAAAAAGTTCTCGTCTTTCTTGACAAACAACAGTTCCAAGAATTGATAGAACAGATTTTATATCCTCATTAGCAGTGAAATTTAGCAAACCAGCTCTGACACTGTCGTAGTTTTATGATCTCTTTAACATGGTCAAGAATACATGGTCAAAATAATTCTTTATAAGCTTTTTTAAACAGTATTTTTTTTCTTTTCAGTGTAGCAAAATATGACGAAAATGTTCCTTTCTGATCTTTCATTCTAAAATCTACGCCAAACAAACAATTGTTAATGAGATCGTGCATTTTCTCTCTTTAAAACAAGCTTAAATTATCAGATTATACAATGAATTTGCAGTTTAAAATATGTCCATCCATTAGGAAAGAAAAGCAATTACTTTTTGGCCAATGTAGTATAACCGAGCAGAGTGCACATGCACTGTTGCCTTAAGAAACGATACTGTCGAAAAGTGCGAAACAATTGATAAATTGCAATCTTTTGTATTGGAAAAACTGTGTCATTAATATTTCCCTCGAGAAAATATACGAGGGAACAACTTATACGGGGGCGTGATTTAAATAATGCTCCATCATTGTTTCAGAAATTGGTTTCGCAGCAAACGTGCAATTATTTTGCCCGGCGAACGGAGACGCTGTTAAAAAGTTTCATTAATAAAAATTTTCAGGAACAACGGGGCCGCTCTCGCTCCGGCCGCTTTTGTCTATCTGCGGATGCATTCTCCGCGGCCCGCGCGCACGAAGTATAATAATACGTCTGCCTTATCCTGCGAACAGTCACTTAAAGGATTTACATTCGAAAGCAGGTGGCGCTTTTTCACAGCCGCGCGAGAACTTTCCTTATAATATTTATGATTTACGAAACAACGTCCTCACCTTCACGCGACTTTCATAGAATTAGTTGGCCAATACTGTCAGACAATCTTTCTTCCATTTACGCGAGGATCCCGCGAGTAGAGCTCACGTGCTATGAAAACTGCTAACTTCCTTAAACGGCAGCTACTTTGATGTTGATTCTCCAGACACCATGAATTGGTCTTTGTGAAAGTGAAGCTTTTCTACGTTCTTCTGTCTCGTTTCGCCAGTCTTGCTATAGATCGTATAATTCGTGCTTACTTCATCATTATCGCGGTGGAGAAATCAAGAGAGATATAAGATTTTGAAGACATTATGTTGACAAGCTGTTATTTTGAAACGTCTGTTTGATTCGAGATACGTAATTACGCGGTACTAGGAAATTATTATTTTATTATGTTAGGAAAAGAGGAATGTTATTTTATGATTACTAGTTGTTAGAAAAAAGTCAGAGGAAACGTGCTAAGACACTTTTAAGTAGTTTTTAACCCCGTAGATTTAGGTTAAAGGTTCAACATGTTCAAATTTCGTGGCATCTAAAATAACTTTCGTCGAACTATGTGCTTTCTAAACTAAACTAACTTCCGGCAATGTGCGCCACCGAAAGAGATGACGCATCTGTCACTTAATAGAATTTTAATTTTTCCGATCCTTTTTCTTAAAATCTCATGAATTTTCTTCTCCGAATTTCCAGAACGTTCCCTCCGATCTTCTCTTAATTCCCCAAACGGTCGAATAGATTTAAAAGTAGATTTAACACATTCTAATCCCGTGGCAACTAAACTAACTTTTGTCGGACTAATAACGGAGTAGTCTGCATAATAAATTCACTGGCTGCGGCGTAAATTTCGACTTTCGGCTGGAACGAAGTGAAGCACATTTTCATACTACCATGATCGTTTCAGTGGCTAACGAAACTTGCCAGGGTTGTTCCGTTCGTTAAAACAATCATGAGGGAGCAATTCCACAGCTTCCTTTGCTAAATCGTCGTTCGCTGTTGCGCGTTTCTGGAAGTCTTAGTTTTAGTATCCGTTCGCGAGAACACTTTGACTCCTTTCTTATTTCGCGCTATGAAAGCGCAGAACGCAACGCACCAAGCTTTAAAAAAAGAAGAAACTTTCATTCTCAACTCGTTGAAGTCGATACTCTCGAGTCGACTTCCGGAACTTTTACAAAAGAAGCTTTGAAAATGGCGTTACCTGTCCGTAATCGACGAAGAAAACGCGGAAACGTTTCAACGTTTTCTCGCGAGAATTGTTTCGTTCATTGTGGAATTTTAAAAATATACAATATTATATTCGTTATTTTTTTTTGTTTCAAGACTTTCAATTCTTCTTTTTTGCTTTTCATTTATGCACAGAATGAGCAAAATTTTGAATTAGAATTGGTTGGTACTATCTACGTAAAATTTGCATTATTTTGTTTTATTGTAATTTACATTGGAATTTCAAATTGAATAATATTATGTTTATTTTTGTTTATATCGATATTATATTTGTTCCAATCATATATCGTATATCGTATTGTTTCAATCCTTCTTTTTTGCTTTTCATTTATGCACAGAATGAGCAAAATTTTGAATTAGAATTGGTTGGTACTATCTACGTAAAATTTGCATTATTTTGTTTTATTGTAGTTTACATTGGAATTCCGAAAATTGAATAATATTATGTTTATTTTTGTTTATATCGATATTGTATTTGTGCACATGGAACGAATAGAATTTCTATTAGCTTATAATAATTCTAGTATACGATAGTGTTAAAATGCAGGTACATACATTACAAATATATCCATTGAAACATTTTTATTTTCAAGTATAGAAAATGAAACTTAACCATCGAATTTGATGAAACATTTGTACACATTGGACTACAACTAAAAATCTATACACTGAACCTGACTATAAGTATAAACTGAATACATTGCAAATGTACTCACTGAGACAATCCTACTTTCGAGTGATACTCGAAACTTATGAAACGAGAGTTGAACACTGAACTTGACACTGAATTCATAATATATACTCTAGATCTTATTCTTAGCTGCGCGATCATTCTTCCGCACCATTGTCTTCTTTACCAAAATACGTACGTACATAAACGGAAATGGAAATGGTCAAAGGAAATGATTACTCGATCGAATGTTCCAGCATAAACGTAACTCCGGTAAATTTTTAAATCGACAGTACGTAGGAATGCGCGAATGATACTCGACGAGCTGCGAGTTGCAACTGTGTTTAAGTGTGTTCGCGTCGATTGTACTTCCGGCACGCGAGGAGAAAGAAAAAAGAAGAAGAAGAGGAGGAGGGAGAAAAAAAAAACGGACGAAAGGAGCGGCGTGAAACCAGCCGATTACGAAGCTACAGTTTTCGTCGAGGCCACGCGCGCCAACTGAAAATGTAGTCAACAGGGTGAAATTCATTGTTTGGCCGGCTGCTCGTTTTAAACTGTTCCTCCTCCGTCAACGAGGAGAAATAAGACTTGAATATTCAACTGGTAGACAGTAACGATCGATTAAAGATTCATCATCGCTCACTCAGACACGGATATATTTTTATCGATGCACTCGCGTGCCCTCGGTGAAGGAGATTAAAGAGAATTTCGGTGCAAATTATTTGACAAAGGCTGCCTCGAGGTTGGGAATAATTTATACGTCGTATTAGAGTGACGCTCTGGTAGAAAGTGAAACGTCAGAGGAATATAAAGAGGAAAGAGATAGAAAAATTGAGAGATGTGTTTGAAGCAAGCAATTTCAAAGTAACAGTTGTAAAGGACAACGACAAATCATTAACGGTGAACAAATTAAACAGCTGCAAAGGATTTTGAGAATAACAATTGGATTTATTTGATTACTTTTATAATAATACTTACTTATATTTCTTTTTCTTTTTTTTTTGCAAGTAATTTTACGAATAAGATAGTTAATTGGCATGTAATTTGTTGAGTTTATATGCTCCATCGCTAAAGTTAAATAATAATAATAATAAAAAATGTGTAAGAAGGACTAAATCGGTTTTTAATGATGATTAATTAATATGTAAGGAGATCATCAGTTGATAATCAATTACTATTTCTCTGATTGTTATAAATTTTAGTCAATCTTCAAATCTACAAAGTTTCAAGTTTCAGGTAAGCAACTTATCGAATAATATATTGCCCGTTTTATTGTCAAACCTCCGCATCGTGTATCAATTTGAATATGAGCAGTAAATATCTGCCTTCTATAGCAAGAAGAATCCCTTTAAATGGGAATTCGATAATTCTTTGCATGGCGCGCTTGACAATTTATGATTGAATAACTGCTAGTACGTTTATAACGTCTTTGATACTAGAATTATTGTTGCAGCTAAGCATTAAATGTAAGCCGGATATAGGTGACGTTTATGGTTCACAGTTTATACTAAATCGAATGCATTTCGATTGCAGATTGCTTGCAGAGTAATAACAAATCGATGTAAAAATTTGATAGAAACGAAATTAAACATGATTACACAAATTGTTTATTCAATTATTAGAAAAGTTATTTATTTGTATTAAATCTATTCTGAGAAAATGTAATCTCTGACAATGCAACAACATTGAAAAGATGGAACATTTCGAACCTGTCGCTTTGTCGCTTTTTCGATAATTTCTGTTATTAACACTAGAACTACCGACAGTTGAGACATAGCTATCTCTACCAAAACCAGTCAAAATGATTGGTACTGGTATAAGTAGCCATGATACAAAATTACTTTTATTTTAAACGAATAAAACAAAATTAAAGTTCATTATATTAATCCTTTATCTATCCCTGCAAAAGTCATTACATCATTGCGAAGAAAAAATGTAACATGAAGTAGGAATTTTAAAATAAAGTTGTCAGACCAAATGACAGTTGTCAGTCAAAATGACTGGTGTGGTAGTTCTAGTGTTAAAGATAAGATAATTAACGTCATTATCTCGCGATAATACCATCCTCCGTTATAATTATCGAAGAAAACACGCTTTAGACCATGGAGATCAACTACGGTAATCGAAGCGAGAGTCGACGAAAATTTATAACGAATACGGACGCCGGTAATTAAGCTGATCAAAATGTTCCCAATGTTCTATTTCGATTCTTTTTCCTTGCAATTGGTTGGCAATCGACTGCAGACGTTCATAAGGTAAATCGGTTTGAAGCGTCTTCTGGCAGTTATCTGCCGGATAATTACGGCACGTGGTTCTAAACGCTTTGTTGGTAATTAAACTTGCGATTGATGGAGCACAAACAGAAGCACTCGTCGAGCACTGAGGAAATATCGTGGGCAAAATGAGGATAGATTTGATGAGGAAGCGTGGTTTTCGCGAATAGCAGTGTCACGAAATGACACATTTGACGCCATTGTTCTGTACATGCCTACGAGTCGTCGTCGAATATCATTCTAACCGAATAATATTTATTAATAGCGTTATTCAAATAAAATTTTCAAATAAAACCAATGAATTTCAGTAATAGAAATCAATCATTAAGACCATAGTAAAATTTTCATTACTGTATAAATAAATAAATAAAAAAAATGATTGAAAATGATGTGAAGTATAGTGAATATAATATTCTACATTTTTTTCAAAATTCAAACGAAACTGCATGCAATAATATAACAATTAATAATTATAGTTTACACGGGGCTCTCAGTTGATAACTGAATTAAGTCTCTCTTTTTAGTGTCGAAATTAAAAGAAAAAAATTATTTCTTTCGATAATAAAGTACTACTGGTAACGAATAATCGAGTGCCATTGTCTACTCACGATGTAAAAATTGAGTCTTATCTTTTATTAAGACTCAAAATGTACGCAAGTTGGTTGTTTAATGGTTGTTTAATGGCAATAGCTCAATGTTAGTAGTTTGTATAAGTTTCATAGAAGCTGGTTCCGAATTCTAGAACAAGCAGCTACGAAAAGCTACTTAAAAGTAAAATGTACTCATTCGTAAGTAATTCGACGTTTGCAAGATTTGAAACTTTCTCAAATAGGACTCGAATCTTGGCAATCGGAATACTTTCCTCTCCGCTAGTGAATCCAAAGAAGAAATCTAAAGATTGGACATAAAAGTGATACGTGCGATTCGTTTGAATATAGATTTCTTTATTTTTAATACTCACGCATACAGTGATTGACGATGGTTTTTACCATAGGGCCTCAAACTTCTACAAATTAGGGAATTCCTATACGTTACGATACAAGCATCAAATCAATAAAATCACGCTAAAAATGCGTACCTTTATAACATTCGAAGCTCCTCTGAACTGAAAGATATATTGTCCATTGTTTTTCCAGCATTGTCTTCCCCGTTAATTGCCAATTTATGTTGCAGTGAACAATTCATAAAAATGGAGGATAGAAAAAAGCAAACAACAAATGAAAACTTGTAACGAGTTAATATTTCGCTAGAATCGGAGAGAATTCTTAAGGGAAATTCGAACTGTACTTGAAAGTATCATTGGCAACTCTTGCAAAGAAATCTAACGGTTAAAGAATCGAGCCGATTTCAACGATAAGAGAATCGATTTTACGGTTATGATTTCGACGTCATTCGAAGTCATAACCTCAGGTATACGCGAGGCAACAGCAACGGCTCGTCAACCGATTCGGTAACAATACCACGAGGATAACAATGGCGGCAAGATGAAAACCGCTTGCGTTCTACGCGAGGAACATTGCATACTGGGTTGACATAATAACGCTCTATGGCCCGCTTTCAGCCGCTAGCGAACGTGCACACACGCGCACACGTGGCTCTACATTTTGATTTATTATGATTAAAGTTCTGGGAATAAATTTACTTTCACTTGCGTCGGCCGGCTAATGTTACGTTACGGCCGTTCCGCGGATTTGTCCGGCTGAAATATTCTCGTTACGCTGTTTCTCGATGATGCATAGCAACGTTCCTTACCGAAAGGAAGTTGCCTCGGTGCAAGAATCCACGATATTTTCACGCGCGAGCCGTGAATCGACGTTTGTCCGTTTAGAGCGGATTACGCGCCTTCATTATTCGAGTTTCTCTGTGCAGGTGAGGCAATAAAGCGACAGTTTCAAACTCGAGGCAACCTCGTACCTCTAATTATACTCAAGCTCGCGTATCTTTTGTGTTAAATACGGTTTCATTAAGAAGAGCGTGTGTCGCGAGACTTACGGATGAAAATATCATACCGCGAGAAAGAAACTTAATGCACGCTGAAATTTCGCTGTCGGACTCCTGAAATCATCGTGCGATATATACAATACAGAGAACTAGCTTGTTTTAGAGAAATAGCTTGTTATATTATTTTTAATATATATTTCGAATGATCGCAATCATAATTATTCAAAGTATATTAATCTTGGAAGTCGTACAAGTGCAAGTTGAACATTTATTTGCTTGGAATGCTATGTTGCTTAACTTTTCCATTTAATTACGAAATATAGATTTACTATATCAACATCGTCAGTACAATAATGTTAATGTATCGTTGTCTATAATTTTTTGCAATAGTCAATAAATCATCTAACAGACTTTTGAAAGTCTAATGAAAGTGAAAGTAATTGAAAAAGTTCCTTTCACCTGTTGAATATTTTAATATTACTGTACTTAATATTACTGATTATTTTATTTTCATTATTATTATTATTCATATGCATTTTATGTATACTTTCGTATCTTCAAATTTTCTATAAATACATAAAATTTCGCAGTCCATTTGTTCCGATACTTTTTGACGAGTCAATCAACTCGATTCACCTTTACCACACGCACAAGATTCCGTTTACTTTTCAGAAAATTAATCATGAAATGATTTTTAATATCCTCGTTGCGCGTTTATACGTTCGTAATTATATATTTTCCCTTGTCGATTTTTCCTCGCGGCTATTTCACCTGATTCAAACGAACGAGTCAGACATTGCGACTTTGTATAGAAACGCAATTATTTGCATTTATATTTCCTGCTGTACGAAGTATTCGAGTTTGACCGGAGTTTACGCGCAGGTTAATACACCGTCACGTAGGCGTACGATGGTTTAAAAAAAAAAAGAGAGAAAACGAAAAAATTCATACGAAAAAGTGACCTAAATTGCTCTGACTAGAGAGCAAACAACGTTTACACTCGCGTTGCATTTGGTTTTTCCAGTACACATAAGAAAGAAACACGAACCAGTACATATATAATGGATAACACGTTTTTCCCTCTCTTTCTCTCTTTCCTAAACACGCTTGTTTTTAACTAGATTCGGTATGACACACCGTTTTAATTTTCATACGGTGACGGTGCAGCGAACAAACATTTACCACAGTCCGTTTGATTTATATCGATCCTCTCTTTCTCTCTTTCCTAAACACGCTTGTTTTTAACTAGATTCGGTATGACACACCGTTTTAATTTTCATACGGTGACGGTGCAGCGAACAAACATTTACCACAGTCCGTTTGATTTATATCGAGCAGAGAACCGGCAGACCAGTTCTGTCTGTCCTACCTGCGGAAACGGTTGTGCTTTACCAGCCGATGAATCAAGTTCTCACAAATCGACAAATTTTATGACTTTTTCATTCCTCGATCACATTCTCGAGCAGAGAACCGGCAGACCAGTTCTGTCTGTCCTACCTGCGGAAACGGTTGTGCTTTACCAGCCGATGAATCAAGTTCTCACAAATCGACAAATTTTATGACTTTTTCATTCCTCGATCACATTCACATCGCAACGTGTATTCTCAATTGATCAGAGACGTTTACATTCTTGAGAAGAGGGAAATTACGCATTTCGATGTTATGAATGAATAGCGAGTCAGCCATGATTTGAATAAAAATACTTGAAAAATAATTATTTGCATGATATTAGACTGGTGAAATATGACACGTCTATGATTTCATGTGTTCAATCAAAGTAACTTTTACATGATGTTTAATCAATTCTTTCTACAGTTAATCAGATTCGTTGTTCTAGACTTTGAAAATGAAATTTCAATTTCTTTATGTGAAATCGTAAAATGAAATAGGCTTACTTTTTTATTAGATAAAGAATTATAAAGAATTTCGGAATGTAAGAAATTTGCATATTAATAATACATACATTAATATTTAAGATTCGAAAAAATGTGACAGTATTCAAAATTGTATACAATATTCAAAAAATCACTACTTCGTTGCCCTTCTTTTTTAAATTGTAAATTTGCATAGACATTCGAAGTCATCCCTTAATTGATATTCCTCATTTCTATCTCTTGTCCGTAGAGACACGCTACAAAAGTATTCTTCACAGAGCCATAGAAATAAAAAAAAAATCAAAGTCGTAAATTCCTGAATAGCACGTGGAACATATATCTACGAGTCGTTTATGAAAACCGTATATGATCGCTGCAGTCTGATCGCATTAGGCACGAGTTTTCGACAGTTTATTTTCAGTCGATTCCCCAGGAGCTTTCGATTTCCGTAGTACGATTGAAAGCTCGTTTATCTTGCCTGGGAAAAGTGTCGTATTTATCTTCGCGACTGCTCTTTTCAATTACATTTGATATCATATCGTGCTTGCGTCGCTTATTGAAAGCCATGATAAACAACGATAACATTAAGTTCTGCAAGCGATACCCTTTTTGCATACATAATTTTTAAATATTAAAAATTTTCGACACATAAAAACGTTTGTCGGCGTGTTCTTTTTTTTTCAAAACCGTGTTTAAATTTTTTGGCAATCTTTAATTTAAATTTTTCGAAAAATTG